>OVAU01003823.1:0-10692 GCA_900406315.1 Biscutella laevigata subsp. laevigata | reverse complement strand
ATCAAAAACTTGGTATAATTAATTAACATGGTTACCCAAAAAAAAAAAAAAAATATGAGTATGATGTTTGGGTCTCTGTATTATCTACCGCATGGCATCTTAACAGTATAACACATGTCGTTAATATTGGAAAATTCTTGAAGAAAACGTTTGCGTCTTCGTAACGTATATAGACAAAATGTTGTCATGTACTGACAAGTTAAAGCGGAATTTTATCACCGTGGAATTTGCATAGCGGTTCATAAGACTCAATAATGATGTCCGAAATAAGAACCGAAAAGTGAGCGCTTGTTGGTTCTAGAACGTTTAGGTGACGTTCCAACCTTCCGGTCTTATTATAATAGAAAACGTCCATGAGCTATTAATTCATAAAGTAAGTTTGTGAATCCAATCTCTTTATTTTTACCTATAATCATAAACGGATCTATGAAGATTCCGTTTTGCATTTTGTAAGCATTAGTGAATGGGTAATGTAATAATTAATTAGTCATCCCCCAATNAAAAATACTACTTTGCCCACTCCCCCATTCACACCCTATATTCTTANTTTTATATTCTTCGGATTATCCTACTGCGAAAGAGCTCAGGTGCTGAAAACAAGAGATTTGCCTATTTTCAATATAACCAAATTTCTCTTTATTATAATGCCAATTTTCTTTATAGAACCTTTTTGGATCACGATCGCTTCGATATTTTAATTAAATGTCGAGTTTATAACTTAAATAAACTAGCTAAATTGTAGAATCTATTATGGGTCTTATGACAATAATAAAAAAAAATTCTTGCTTTAGAGTGAAATGTTGTTATTGACTGTCTTAAATGATATGTGAGTGTTTTTCTTTTGTCACAACATGTAATATGGAGATTCGATTTTGGATGGTTATATGTAATATGTGTTTGGTAGTGTTTTGGAGTGTTTTTCTTTTGTCACCACACTAACCCGAACCATTAGAATACATGTTTGGTCGGTGTGTAATATGTGAGTATTTAAACAGCCAAATAGTCAAAGCATAGTCNATGGTTATATGTAATATGTGTTTGGTCGTGTTTTGGAGTGTTTTTCTTTTGTCACCACACTAACCCGAACCATTAGAATACATGTTTGGTCGGTGTGTAATATGTGAGTGTTTAAACAGCCAAATAGTCAAAGCATAGTCGGTGAGTCAAATAGAGTAATTATTACCAAGACATATAGAATCGATTGAAGTAAAAGAATATTAATTCCCATCATACTCTATTCACGTGGTGGCGCTATATGAATAGATGCCATTAAAACGGTCAGTTTTGATTTTTGCGTCCATTTATCAGGCCCCACCCGACCCGCTCCTACATANCTACATTTTTTTCTCCACTCAACGACCACAAAAAAAACGACATCGTATTTTTCCACCTTAAATAACCGTTGCTACGTTCTTAAATTTACAGTTATACCCTTTCCTTCTTCATATCAGTTCGAACCCATTTTCCCACCATAGTAACTGAACACACACAGTCTGTCTCTCTATGCTCTCTTCTCTCTCTCATGTCTTCTTCAAGAAAGCTTCTTGTTCTTTTCTTTGCATGGACAATCATTTCCCTGGCGAAACCAATTTTTGTATCTTCCTCTAATGTGAATTTCACCTTCAAAAGCTTCACGATTCGAAACCTCACGTTTCTCGGCGATTCCCATCTCCGAAACGGCGTCATCGGGCTTACAAGAGAGCTCGGCGTTCCAGATACGAGCTCCGGTACCGTCATATACAACACTCCAATCCGTTTCTACGATCCCGATTCGAACACCACCGCTTCTTTCTCCACTCACTTCTCCTTCTCTGTTCAAAACGTAAACCCAGTTTCCTCCGGCGACGGACTCTCGTTCTTCTTATCTCACGACAACGATACCTTGGGAAGTCCCGGTAGCTACTTGGGTCTCGTCAATTCATCTCAGCCGATGAAGAATAGATTCGTCGCCATTGAATTCGACACCAAATTGGATCCTCATTTCAACGACCCAAGCGCTAATCACGTCGGGTTAGATGTCGATACTTTAAACTCAATCGCGACTTCCGATCCATTCGTCTCGTCTCAAATTGATATGAAATCTGGGAAATCGATCACTGCTTGGATCGATTACAAGAACGATTTGCGTCTATTGAACGTCTTCTTGAGTTATTCAGATGTAGTAGTCACCAATACGACGACGAAGAAGCCAGAGAAGCCTCTTTTATCTGTGAACATCGATCTTTCTCCTGCCTTAAATGGTGATATGTATGTTGGATTCTCTGGTTCAACAGAAGGAAGCACAGAAATTCACTTGATCGAGAACTGGAGCTTCAAGACCTCTGGATTTCTCCCGGTGAAGCCAAAACCTAACCATCCTCACAGCGTTTCAGATAGTTCCGTGGATCCTGTGGCTATACCTAGTAAGAAGAGGCGTCACAGACACAATCTCGCCATTGCACTTGGTATTTCTTGTCCGATATTCTCCTGTTTAGCTCTCTTGGTGTTTGGATACTTAACTCTGAAGAAATGGGAAAGCGTGAAAGCAGAGAAGGGGTTTAAAACAGAGCTAATCACAGGTCTCAGAGAGTTTAGCTACAGAGAGCTTTACGCAGCTACAAAAGGGTTTCACTCGAGTAGAGTCATCGGAAGAGGAGCGTTTGGGGATGTTTACAGAGCCATGTTTGTCTCCTCTGGAACGATTTCTGCTGTGAAAAGATCGAGACTTAACTCAAACGAAGGCAAAACTGAGTTTTTGTCAGAGCTATCGATCATTGCTTGCTTGCGACACAAGAACCTTGTCCAGTTGCAGGGTTGGTGTAATGAGAAAGGAGAATTGCTTCTCGTCTATGAGTTCATGCCGAATGGAAGTCTTGACAAGATTCTGTATCAGGAATCAGAAACAGGAGCTGTGTCTCTCGACTGGTCGCATAGGCTGAACATATCCATTGGTTTAGCTTCAGCTTTATCTTATCTTCACCATGAATGTGAGCAGCAAGTGGTTCACAGAGACATAAAAACGAGCAACATAATGCTTGACATCAACTTCAACGCAAGGCTGGGGGATTTCGGTCTGGCCAGACTCACGGAGCATGATAAGAGCCCTGTATCTACCTTAACGGCTGGTACAATGGGTTATCTCGCACCAGAGTATCTCCAATACGGAACAGCGACTGAGAAAACAGATGCCTTTAGCTACGGAGTGGTGATTCTAGAGGTGGCTTGTGGGAGAAGACCGATAGATAAGGAACCAGAGAGTCAAAAGACAGTGAATCTAGTGGATTGGGTTTGGAGACTGCACAGTGAAGGAAGAGTTATTGAAGCTGTGGATGAGAGATTGAAAGGTGAGTTTGATGAAGAAATGATGAAGAAACTGTTGCTTGTTGGGCTTAAATGTGCACATCCAGATAGTAATGAGAGACCATCCATGAGACGTGTACTTCAGATACTAAACAATGAGGTTGAGCCTACTCCGGTTCCTAAGATGAAACCTACATTGTCTTTCTCTTGTGGATTAAGTCTTGATGACATTGTGTCAGAAGATGAAGAAGGAGACAGCAACGTGTAACTTGTATCTTAGCTTTTCTTTCTTTCAATTCTTTCGTTTGATTTCTTCATTTGATTTGTATAACAAATGTATGGCCTTTGGTTCAATGAGTTTGTATTGAACGATGTGAAGTTTCTGTTTTCTTATCAAAACCCAGACCAAAAGCTCATCTTCTATTTTGCAAGAGTTTTGAAATTAGATTGGTTTTTACATAGCAATACCAAGTTCTAAGGTTATTACAGTCCACAAGATTGATCAAGAATGGAAACACAGAAACTGTCATTGAAAAAATAAATCAAAGTTGCGTACCTTTTTTTTATAGATAACAAAGCAAACCTTGTGAAAGCAATCATATTATATAATCTAATATTGTGTGTATACGCTCACCTGACACGATCAACATAAAAGTTGCTTTCACCTAAATGAACAAGACAACACTTAAAAGTCTTCATCGACATCTCACCTACCCTACCCTCCTCCTGCCGTTGCATCTCAGCCGTCCGTCTAACCTGCGATCCTTACGTTGTGGGACCCACTGCTTTAGAGTCAAATTAGCCACGTGCTGATTTACACCTTGAGTATGGGCTTACACACATAGGCCCATTTAATAGAGAATTAGGCCTTTAAATATTCAGCCGAATAACGTTTCCAGATGATTTTTCATCCATAAGCGAGAGACCGCATTCTCTAGGACTGATATCGTCATGGAAGATTTACTCGCAAGAGGATTCATAACATCCTCGAGCTTTAGACAAGATTCACAAAAACCTTGAAAAGGTTCATGGAGAATCCGAAGGTCTTGCGAAGTAATCATGTGATCCCTTTCATGAGCAAATTAGTGCTTGCACTTATCGAAAGGTTCGTTCTTAATAGTTATGTTTGTTATTCTTTCGTTGCTTATTTACGGTCTCTGCTTTCCAGGTGAAATTTCTGCTTATCACCATGGAGAGCTAGCTAAATATGCTGGTGATTGAGCTGCTATGATTCATAGCATGTATTATAAATCTTTCTCTCGTTTAATTGGTTGTGTCTTGATGTGAGTGCCAACCAATTCCAGAAGCTTTAGTACTTAATTAGCTTGTGCTGTTATGATGCAGAACAAGACAAGCAAGACAGTGAAGCTTCTTCTATTCTATGACAAATACAACTCGAAAACAGATAATTTCAACTACAGGTATGTTTATNCAGTGAAGCTTCTTCTATTCTATGACAAATACAACTCGAAAAACAGATATATTCAACTACAGGTATGTTTATAAACTACTGTCTTGCTGCACTTCCATTACTTAACGATCTTATTTGTTTGTTGCTTCTTACATATTTTTCACTTTATAGAAATTAAAGCAAGAAGAGGAACAAACCTCAAATAATAGCTAGAGATGTGTTGGCAATTCATGTGCTTTGAGTACACCTGCAAATCAATCTGGACTCATAAAAAGATATTTAGATAATGATGCGATGAGAGTAGAAATGCAGAGGCAAGGCAGAAGATTCTTCTTGTTATTTTAAGATATATTGTCGGAGTGGAGACAGAGAGAAACTAGTTTTGTTGTGTTGGAATGATGTTTAATGGATCTTGATGCAGACAAAATCTAGCAGTTCGTCAGATTGCATCACTGGATTTGTTCCATTTTGCAGTACCATTCGTGAGCTTCATTATTTTTATCTAATCAACATGTGTACATTGTCTGTTAGTCTTCTAACAATTTTATTTACATCTTATACTAATCCTTGTTTATGTTAATATTTTACAAAAATTGGTTGCACCCATCACAAATAAACAACAATTATTAATAAATAAATAAATGGCGAGTATTAACTCAACATAATAATTTAAAAAGCTACCAATACTTAAGTGTTAATTGTTATTATGGCTTGTGGATTAGTATATACTTTGGTAAAGTTAGTTGATGAGTGATGACGGATGATATATGATTTTGTCAAATAACAATCGTAGTTAGCAATTTACTAATTCCTCATTCAAAGGTAAAAGTAATCACACTCATTAAACAATGGTCCACTTGGGTCATATTAATTATGGTTATAAACAACTAGTTTTTTTTTTTTTTCAGCATAAAAACTAGTTACAATAAAGCTTTTAGAATTGAAAAAGAATTGTTAGCCAAATGGTTTTCCTCTTTGTAAAATAGTCATGATTATAAATTCCACTAAAAAATCGACTGAAAATATACAATTATTATAAATGAATAAAAAAAGTAAATGCTAGGAGACAAAACAATGCCAGCAAGTCACTTGCTTCGCAACGGTCTGAACCAACAAATATGCAATCTATAAACAGTCGTTAGCCAGCTCATTTTTCCGTTATTATAAACCAACGACGTCACGTCACTAGATCTTAACTCCGTTTATATAAACCGTTACAGACATCAAAAAGACGGAAGCAAAAAAAAAGAATATTTAGAAGGAAAGAAAAAAAAAAGCAAAACAAAAAATCAAAAAGAAAGAGAGAAAAAGAAAAGTCTCTCTCTTTCTCTTTCTTTTTTTTCTTCCCAGATTCTCTCTTTCTCTTTGCGATCAATCTTTTCTCTTGGTTTTCTCGGCGGCTTCTCCTCCTTTTCTCCCACTCGTTTTCCATTTTTCTTGGGATCAATCTTCCTCCTCCTTATATACGACATGTCGGTACGTTAAAATCGCTTCTTCTGATTATTTTTCCAGATTTTTTTTTTCATTTTCTGCTGCGAATATGATTGAGAACACTTTTGAATTCGATTTTGATAGTTTCGAGAATTTTATAGTTTCATCAGATGTTTGTTGCAGGGTTTTTGTTTTTTCCCTCTGAACAATTTTCTATCGAACGTGATATTAGTGATAATGTGGTTCGGATGAGCTAATTTTCTGTTGCTGATATAATCCTTTCTATGGATCTCAGGTTTTATTTGTTATTAATATCTTTTCTAATTTTGATCTTCGACTTTGTATTCAATCTGATTTTTGATTGATCAAGCTTAGGTTTCAAAGTCTTTAACCTGGAAGATTTGTTAGGTATAGATTTCTGTTCTAGCTGAGATTTTGGATTTGGAATTAAGTAGTATTGATACAGAGAAATTACCGCCTGTTAGTTCATCTTTCTCCCAAATTGTTCTTGATTCATTGATAGTGAAGAGGCAGAAACATTATCTCATTGTCTAGGGACAGGCAAATGATATTTTTGCCTTGGAGATTATTGATTAGTTTGCCTATTGTACAAACCTTTTTGGCTGATAGTTGATGGTATAAAATGTTTCATCAGTTAACTTCTGATTGCTTGTCTGCTCCTTGATGCTGTTTTGGTTTATCTTTGTCTCTTCTCTGTTGTGTTTGCTCCCACCTATGACTAAGCCTTTATCCATTCCAGTGACGATGTCGTTCAGAGCTTAAACTCATTTTAGGAAAAGCCAAACACTTTAACAACATGTGAATAAACAACCAATTAATATAGTTTGAGACTGAACTTTTCTCTTTATGTCTTTGGATTCACCGTTTGTGTTTGTTTATATGGACAGGACAAAGGTCGTCCATTGCCCAAGTTTGGTGAATGGGATGTGAATGATCCAGCATCAGCAGAAGGGTTCACAGTGATATTCAACAAAGCTAGGGATGAGAAAAAGACAGGTGGCAAACCAGGATCACCTGGTAAATCCACTGATGGTAATGTTAAGCCTGGAGGAGATCCTAGTAAACCTCAGCCTGTAAGTCTCTTATTCTTCTTTATTTCCTTCATCTTTGATCCATTGTGACATCAAACTGAGCTCTGTTGTTTCAGAAAAAATGGCTCTGTTNAACAAAGCTAGGGATGAGAAAAAGACAGGTGGCAAACCAGGATCACCTGGTAAATCCACTGATGGTAATGTTAAGCCTGGAGGAGATCCTAGTAAACCTCAGCCTGTAAGTCTCTTATTCTTCTTTATTTCCTTCATCTTTGATCCATTGTGACATCAAACTGAGCTCTGTTGTTTCAGAAAAAATGGCTCTGTTGCATGCAATCTCCGGCTGTGGACTCTTGATAGACTTAAAAAGATGGATTTTCTTGCTGCACCAAACAAAAAAAAAAGAGTCGCATTGCTTATCACATCTAAAGCAAATGTTCTTTTATGTTTTATTGTCCTTGTTGAAATTACCCACACACAAAAAAAAAAAGTTCCTAAGATGATTTGGAACACTCCCCCTTTTAGTATCACGATTATGATTCCCCTTCTTTGAAGCTGTTTTGTTCTTTGTAAAATCGTGTTGTCACTTTATTGGAAAACCAGAAAGAAAAGAAACAGAAAAAAAATCACAAGTTATTGTGTCTATATGTAATGACCCTGATGGGTCTTTTTGGGTTTTAATATTATTGTATCTTTCTTACTTGATTCCATTATTATGTTGTTTCTTAATCATGCTCCGCGGAAATAGATCCCTTGAATGAATTTTTCCAAACCCTTTGCTCTTAGTGGGCTTTTACAAAGCCCGAATCGGATTTCTATTTAAGCCTTATGGACAACGAACTTGAAATTATGTACAAAAAGAACTTCAGATAAATCTAAACTTGTTTGGGTTTCTTTCGGTCAAAGTGTGAAAATCAAAAAACAGTGCATAAGATTTCGTGATGATCAATGACTAGGAAAAGAATTCATTAAAGAGTAGAAAAGAAAATAATCAGACGGGAACAGAAAACTAAAGGTTTTGTAAAAGAGTAAATGTGTGTTTAATACAGTGTTTGACTCACATGTCCCTTTTATTTTCACATACTGTGTATATATATATATATATATATATATACTTGTAACCAATCCAAATAAGAACAATAATTCAACCGTCAACTAAGAATCAGAAAGTGACAATGGCGACGTCGGATGAGCAGAAACCGTCGGTTACGTCGACTCATATTACCCTCAGAGTCAAAACTCATGTACATGTCGAAAGTTGAAACTCAATTTTGTTATATAGATAATTATTTTTTTGGAGTTTTTTGCAAATTTTCAGTCGTGGTTATCTCTCAGTGTTAGCGTTTTAAAATATTAATTCTCAAAGGATGTTCATTAACATATATAAATTGTTGCCGATACGATATAACAGGATAACGTAGATGCGTACTTCCGTATTAAGAAGGACGTTGAGCTCCGTACGCTTATGGAAGCATTTTGCATCAAAGTTGGAAAAGAAATGTCGGATTTAGCCTTTCTCTTCGATGGAACTAGGATCAGACCCAATCAAACTCCCAATGAGGTACTTTAATTATCTTCTTATTTATTTTAAAAATATTTTTTCCAATAATGTATGAATAAAAAATGATGCAAGAAGAGAATTGCATGCAGCTCGAGCTTGAAGACGGATATGAAATAGATGCATTTGGGCACGTAATAGGAGGAGGGTTCAACTCATCAAACCTTGTTTAGTTATAATTTTCACATGTCGTTTTATAACACAAAAGCTGTTTATTTATCAAAGTAATTTATGGATTAGTTCGCTTTTGAGATTAGTGAGTTAACTTAAATTTTAGTGATATTCATATTTCATGAAAAATATTCCTAATTTACCAGTCGATTTTAATAAACTTGTAACTTCATTTACTCTTTCAGATTCATTATTCTATTACGAAAACGTATTAAATTGATAGAGATGGGTATTATCTATATAACATCATGTATGTATGATCAAGGCACGAAAACTGCTAGAGAATCGTTAATTTTATTCGCTTGTAAATTTGCAAGAAACGAGAGGAAGAGAATAGAGGTATTATATAGTTATAGAAAAGAGAAGAGATATTATTTTGGTAAATAAAAGTGATATTCTTAGACAAGATCATTGTCAGTATGATCATCCGTGAAGGCATTTTTTGGTTCATTTTGACTTGTCAACTATCCTCATGTCTTAAGTTCACGTGGGAAATAGTTTTATTTCTCTATCAAAGCTATTTCTGATTCTCGAGCTCGTAATTCTCTAGACTGGGCCATAGCATATGAATTATTCTACATAATAATATGTCAAAACTTATTTTCTCACCTTTTTTGTACTCAATTCGAAATCATTTGATTAGAATATTAACAGAGCATTTACTCTTGAGACAGTAATAATATGTATGTTTATGTCTTTGTAGCATATTTTATGGTTTATGCCTATTAATGTAGTTACCGTCAAAAAGTAGATAACATAAATAAATTATTATGTTTATCGGTGACCAACCAAAATGTGCCATTTGTCAACTGAATACACTTCCCCTTCTTGTCCCTCTCTCCTCTCCGTCTCTCTCTCTCTCTTCTTGCCACTGACTCTGCTCTGTTTACAGAATCAATTTTAAACTTCATCTCTCTCAAAGCTCGGAATTTTTTTTTTTTTTTTTTATTTCCCCTTCTCGATTTTAATCTCCGTCGGCACCGAAGATATATTTTTCCGATAAGCGTGTTTCTTTCTTTCTTTATCATCTTTTCTCTCCCTCTGAGAAAAAAAAAATCACACCTTTAGATTCCTTCTTTTATTTCTTTGGCGCGGTTTCTATTTCCCCTTTCTGGGTTTTCATCTTCGGACCTGGAAAACAAGAAATTGCATGCGAATAGAAATTTATTCATCGCTGATTTTAATAGAAGGTGACTCTTTTCTCCAGTAGCTGGTTTGATTATTTGATTCCTAGGATCTGTAACGATTCTTGCTCAGGGTTTAGGTTTGATCCAGGTAAATTCAAAGTAATTTCTTTAATCTTCGATTTATTAATCTTTCCCGTTAATTAATAATCTGTTCTTAGGGTTTTCGTTTATTTCCGTTTATACTGTTGATGATTGTTTAATTAGCTTAATCTCCTATTAAATCAGAATCTTATCGATCTATGTCTCTGTCTATGGTAGGTGATTCTTGAATTTTAGTATCTGTGTTATATAAAGAAAGAAAATGCAAAATGGTTGCTAAGAAAGGACGTCGAGATTCTTCAGAGTCTTCTCCGATTGTGGAGGTTGGAGAAATAGACACAAGTGCACCTTTTCAGTCAGTTAAAGATGCCGTTAACCTTTTCGGTGAAGCTGCTTTCTCAGCTGAGAAACAGCTCATTCGAAAACCCAGTAATCCTCAATCCGCTGAGGTAAACTTCTTCTTTAATTTGATTTGAGCTCTCAAACAGGTTTTGCTATCTGAAATTGTGTTGTGCTTGCAGATAGTTTTGGTGAAGCAAACAGAGCTTCACTTGGCGCAGAAAG
>OVAU01003822.1:0-10693 GCA_900406315.1 Biscutella laevigata subsp. laevigata | reverse complement strand
TCTAACAAGCTTCTGTGGAAGTCTTTTGGTGCTTATGGCTATCTGATCAATTTTTATCTATTAGGTAACACTGTTGAAGAAATTATAACAAGGCTTTCCTCGTATTTTAAGCACGGTCTTTCGGGAGAGAAGCACATTAGTATCTTTAGGAAGCTACAGACTTGCGAGGTTTTGTTGGCAGAGCAATTTCAAGTACAGAATTTTGAGTCTCTTGGTTGGGGTGGGTTTTTCACTTTCTTAGAAAAACATATGTTGCTGCTACCAACACAACTTCAAACGTTTCTAGCTAGAGAATTACGGGAAGAGTTTCCTCTGGAGGTCCAAGTGAACGAGAATCTGCTGACGTTAGTGCTATCGCAAGCCTCTGAATTTTCAGGTGGTACTGTAACATCTAGACAGACGGTAGCCCGATTGCTTGCAGAACAATTTCCATCAATCAATTTTAATGTTGTAGGAAAAGATTCGGAGGAAAATTTCACTGAAATCATTGATAGCTACAAGAAGAAATCTGGTTCTAAATGTGTCCTCTTTTCTGCGTCTTTGTTGGGAGTTGAAAACTCTTTGCTCAGTAAGCCTTCGGAAGAACCCTCGACAGTGGGAAATGATACTGAATCAAGAAGCAGCCCTCTTAGTGCTCTTTCATCCAAAGAGATTTTAGGTGTTTTGCTTAGCGTTCCGTTGTTGTCAGAGTTGAACTCATGGTGTCACTGGGATCTTAGGTTTGCTCCACAGTTTGGTCCTCTTATGGGGTGTTTGAATGAGATTAATTCGGAAGATCTATTGTGTCTAGTGACAAGGGATGGTAAGATTATCCGGGCAGATCCTTCTGCAACAACAGATTCTTTCTTAGAGGCTGCTCTTCAAGGATCTGCTTATCGTACTGCTGCTCAGTTGTTGTCATTGATAACATTGAACGGACGAAAACATCTACCATTTTCCCTTCTAAAATGCTATGCAAAACGTGCATTTGAAGTTTTCTTACATAATCATTCCAACGAGATGGAACTAGATGATAGGAATAATCTTGTGCACATGCATGGGCGAGTAAATCTCAGTGATTCTTTGGAAAAAAGTATAGTTGCAGAACAGAAAACTAAAGTTGATAAAAGTGACTGTGCTGCCTCAAAGTTTCTTATTGATTGTCTGGGCTATCTACCTGGGGAGTTTCGTAGTTTAGCTGTTGATGTCTTGCTATCGGGACTACGTTCTGTTGTTAAAGATGCTCCTACAAGAGTTTTATCTGCATGCGAGAAAACAGAGCAACGCATCATGCTGCATGAAGCGGGGTTGCAGCTTGGCGTTATTGAGTGGATTGATGATTACCATAAGTTTTCCTCATCATTTTCGCCCAACTCTGCAGTAGTGGAAAATACTTCGTCCAGCTTAGATTCCGTCGCAGGTCTTGTGCAAAAAGAATTGGATGACCTAACTCATACTGATCAAAGTTGCATGATCGTATCAGAGTTGTTTGGATATAAGAGAGAACCTCCGAAATCTTGTCAAACTTTGGATGGTACGGGGGATTTCTGTGATTCTGTAGGGGAGGCTTTCACCCAGACTGCACCTGAGTTTCATGATAATCCATCCGCTGTTATTGATTTAATCAGACGGGATGAGTTTGGGCTAGATTCAAGTTCTTCTAGTGCTGAGACGAGTATGCTGCAGAAGCAACATGCTCGGTTAGGAAGAGCACTACAGTGTTTATCCCAGGAATTGTATTCTCAAGATTCACACTTTATTCTTGAACTCGTGAGTATTCTTGTCATCTTTCTTTCTTTCTTTGTTCATAATCTTCTTAGAAGCATGTCAATATGGTTCGCTTGGATACATAGTTGGTACGGTCTTATGCATGCGTATCCTATAACCGAGTTCTACTCTGCCCAAAATGATTAGTAACTAGGCAAATACCGTTATGCTGTCAACTGGTAGATGTTTCCGTTATCATTCTTATAATGGGGAGGGTCAATGAGTATTTAAATGTACTTCTATGGTTTTCATTTCTGTTGAAGAAGATAGGTAGGCAATATCGTAGGTTGTTAGATGTTAGCTTAACACTGTTCCTATCATAGTAGAGATTTAATTGGCATTCCATTTGTCAACTCTTACTCTTTTGCTACTGTTGCTTCAGGTTCAGAATGCTGATGACAATAAGTACCCTGAACATGTGGAACCCACACTCACATTCATTCTTCAAGAGACTGGGATTGTTGTTTTAAACAACGAGTGTGGCTTCATGCCTGAGAACATTCGAGCCCTGTGTGATGTTGGCCGGTCAACAAAGAAAGGATCTGGTGGATACATAGGAAAGAAAGGAATTGGCTTCAAGTCAGTGTTTCGGGTATGCACAAAGAGAATTCATCTTTTTGAGTAATATTTTGTTTTTATGTGACTATTGAACCCAAGCTCAATTGAGTTTAGGATTTTTTGATGCTAAGCTAAATAATGGCCATGGGAATATCTCCTGCAAAACATGTCTTTGAAGACGTGTCAGCTTGAGAGACGTTTATGAACTTTAACCTCAAGTGATAAAAGGATTATAGTAAAATCTGTCTCGAATAATCCCTTCCAACGCTTTTGCTTGGGTTTTCTTTCCAGGTTTCTGATGCTCCTGAGATCCACTCAAATGGTTTCCATTTCAAGTTTGATATCAGTGAGGGTCAGATTGGGTATATTTTACCGACTATTGTGCCTCCTCATGATATTGAATCGCTGAACAGCTTGTTATCTGGCCGTGCTTTAGAACTGACGGATGCAAGATGGAACACTTGCATTGCACTTCCTTTCAGAACCATTGATTCTGAAAGAACGACTGTGAATCACATTGAACCTATGTTTTCAGACCTTCATCCTTCTTTGTTACTCTTCCTACATCGCCTCCAGTGCATTGTATACAGAAACATGATTGACGATTCTCTCTTGGTAATGAGGAAAGAGGTTGTAAGTAAGAATATCGTAAAAGTTTCATGTGGGGAAAAAAGCATGACATGGTTTGTGGCATCAGAGAAACTAAATCCTGCTAATCTCCGTGACGACGTTCAGACAACAGAGATTTCCATTGGATTCACTCTTGATGTGCTGGAAGATGGTACTTACAGGTCGTGTATGATTCAGGAACCTGTTTTCGCTTTTCTTCCTCTAAGAACCTATGGGTTGAAATTTATTGTACAAGGGGATTTCATTCTTACATCATCAAGGGAAGATGTTGATGAGGATAGTCCTTGGAACCAATGGTTGTTGTCAGAATATCCAAGTTTGTTTGTGGGTGCTCTTAGGTCCTTCTGCAGTCTTCCTTCATTCACCCAGAATCTGGGTAAAGCTGTGTCCTCATACATGCAGCTTATACCTCTCGTTGGAGAAGTGCATGGTTTCTTTTCTTCTCTCCCTCGTTCTATTATATCTAGACTGAGAACGACAAATTGCTTGCTGCTTGAGGGAGACAGTGAACAATGGGTTCCTCCTTGCAAGGTTTTAAGAAACTGGAATGAAAAGATAAGGGTTCTTTTTAAGAATGGATTGCTTCAGGAGCATCTTGCGCTGGGTTTTTTGGACAAAGATATAGTTTTGTCTGATTCCCTGTCAAGGGCACTCGGCATTGAAGACTATGGACCGAAGACTTTGGTGCAGATTATTTCTTCAGTGAGCGACAAGAAAGATTGTCTGCAATCGTTGGGCTTTGCGTGGTTATCATCTATTCTTACTGAACTTTACTTGTTACTCCGTTCTTCTGGGCATGGTTATGTTGAGTTAGGTATTGACAAGGCCCTTAAAGACTGCCTTCACAAGATTCCATTTATTCCCCTGTCAAATGGTAAGTTCACCTCTTTAGATGAAGGCGCAGTATGGTTGCACCATGACACCACTGGGGTTGATCTTGGTGATGTGTTTGAAGCATTTCCTATGTTGTATGGAAATCTCCGAATCGTTGATCATTCCCTTCTTTTGGCGTGTTCTATTGATGAAAAATCCGCTGTGGATGACCTCGTAAACATGCTTTGTGCAATTGGAGTTCAAAAACTGTCAGCCCACGAAATCATTAAAGTGCATATATTACCAGCCTTTGAGGCGAATAGTAGAGGTACACCAGAGGCTTTGATGGTAGATTACTTATGCTTTGTCATGACACATCTAAGATCTGGCTGCCATGTTTGTCATAACGAGAGAAAGTACATTATTTCTGAGTTGAGAAGCAAAGCTCTTATATTATCAAACTATGGGTTGAAACAACTAGCCGAGGTGTCAATTCATTTTGGTGAAGGATATGGGAACCAAGTTAACATGAAGAAGCTTGCAAAGAACTCGGATATATTGTGGCATGTGGTTGATGGTATCTACTTGACACATCCAGCATCAAAATATTATGAATGCGGAGTGAAGGAGTGGCGGGATTTTTTTCAAGAGATTGGAATAGCTGATTTTGTTCAAGTGATTCAAGTTGAAAAGAGCATTGCTGAATTCTATTCTGGGTCACGCTGTGAAATGTATGATACAGACTTGTTTTCCCCTGAGTTAACTATTAGAGACTGGGAATCCCCAGAACTAGTTGGTCTCTTGTCTCTCTTGCAAAAAAGTAGTGGCCGCAAAGGTTGCAAGTATCTTTTGGAAGTCCTTGATAAACTGTGGGATGATTGTTACCATGAAAAAGCAACTGTTAACTGTAATTCGGGTATGTCTGGTATCATCAGATCATTGGAATCTTCATTTATGAGGGTCGTTTGTAATTCTCAATGGATAGTTTCAAGCATGGACAACAAACTGCGTCTTGCGAAAGACCTCTTTCATGATTGTGATGATGTGCAGTCAATACTTGGAATGAATGGTCCCTATGCTGTCCCGAAGGTTAGTTTGGTTTTGTCTTAGTAGTGTTATAGTGTACTTGTACTACAACTATTAGCTCAAGAGTAAGGAGCGCATAAATTGGCTTTTGAGTCTTTTCTAATGGACATATAAAAATACATGTATGGTCTTGATATTTAATTAGAGGTGTGGGTTCTTTGTAGGGTGAGTAGTGTTTTTATATTATAAAAACCTCGCTAGGTATGATTACTACCATATGGGGCTCCTACCGTGTCTTATTGACCAGAGTTCTTTGCCTATTTGTTTTACCTTCATTAATTTGTGTCCTCTCTATTTGGGTTACCGTTGAACAGGTTACCAGTGTCAAGTTACTTCATGATATTGGTTTTAAGACCAAAGTTTGCCTCGATGATGCTCTGGAGATCTTAGAAGCTTGGGTACAGTGTGGAGACTCTTTCAAAACAAGGTACAAGTTACAACTATGTTTACGAAGCAATTTAAACTCTGCTTTTGTCAGCATGATCTTCTTTTTTTCAANGGTACAAGTTACAACTATGTTTACGAAGCAATTTAAACTCTGTGCTTTTGTCAGCATGATCTTCTTTTTTTCAAGATTGTTTTTTTCTTATTTTGATTACATTACTTGAGCGCTTCTAGAGCACTACATCTGGTTTCATTTTTGACTTGTTATCTTTCTACAGTTCACGGAGTTATTAAACTAATGTTCAATGCCGTGCATAATTTGGATGATTTACTGCTGGGTATATATATCATATTATGCGGGTGATTTGATTTGTATTTAGCTCTAAAATACTACGTCGACGACATAGGAAATGAGTTCTAAAGTTTCTACCCTTTAGATATGAGTATGAACAGAGCCATATTTTTTTCTTATATTTTTGCAACTCCGTCTTCTAGTCAAGTGCTTGTTCTTCAACCCTCTTTGTGAAACTCCAAAAACTCTTGATTAGGATTCAAGACTGTTAGCTCTTCGCTGATGCATTTTCTAACGGTGTATAACTTGTCTAAAATTTTGCAGCATCTCTGAGATCACTAGATTTTACAAGTTTCTGTGGAATGAAATGGCTGATTCAAAGCAGAAGATTACTGAAAAGCTCCACACTCTCCCTTCTGTATTTGTCCCGCACAAAATTGGAAGTAGGCAAAACGATCAGATATCTGGAATATTCTTGTCACTTGATGATGTTTACTGGAATGATTCTGCTGGCGTTTTAGATGAGATAAAAGAGATCAGTTCGCTGATCAGCAGTGTTGTGGAATCACTGCGTCGGAAAACATTGTGCAATATCTATCCAGGTCTGCACGACTTTTTTGTAAATGGGTGTGGAGTATCTGAGTCGCCTTCTTTTCAAGAGTACCTTAAAATTCTAGGGCAGTTCGCACGTCATGTGTCACCCTCTGGCGTTGTCAAGGCTGTAAGTTATTTACTTGAACTAAATCGTTCTCTTCCTGTCTTCTGTGTATTTTCTTCGTTGCTAAAGTGTTAAGTCCATATCCAGGTCTTTAAAATTTTCCTGAAGTGGAGTGATGACTTGAAATCTGGCAAATCTTGCGAAGATGTTGTTCATCTTAAGGAGAAGCTTTCAGAACTCGAGTACACCGTGCTTCCTACTGAAAATGATAAATGGGTTTCCTTACACTCCTCATTTGGTCTCGTATGTTGGTGTGATGATGAGAAGTTAAAGAAGAGATTTAAAAAGAAGGATAACATTCAGTTTATTTACTTTGGGGAAAACGATGACGAAGAGCAAGAAGTACTTCAAACAAAAGTGTCTGTGCTGATGCACAGCTTGGGCATTCCAAGTATATCTGAGGTAACTAATCCTCTCCTTGAAGCAAAGATATATTGAATATGCGAGCTTCTTAGATTCATTGGATTCGATATGAATTGCAAGACTAAGACTGCTTGAAATGTGTTTATGCGTTTATTCCCAAACCATCTGCAAGAACCATCACCTTGTAGCTTTAATGTTTACGACGGTAGAACTTATATAGTGTCCCTTTCAATTGAGTAAAACTAAATTCCAATTCACTCGGTGGTGTTTACTTATTTTTTCAGGTAGTAAAACGTGAAGCCAAATATGAAGGTTTGCAAGATAACAGTGTAACAGTGTCACTTGTGAACTGGTCTCTTCCTTATGCTCAGCGGTATATATTTACTCTACATCATGAGAAGTATACCCAAACGAGAAAATCTGTCTATAGTCAAGTCAAGCATCTACAAGTCTTTGTTGTTGAGAAGTTGTGCTATCGGAATGTCATACCACAATATGGCATTAGCTCTAAAAAGGAGTTTAAATGCAGTTCTCTTCTGCAGGTATGTCTTCTTTTGTTTATGATTCTTGCAATAACTTATCCATTATTGGGGTTATAGGGCTGTGACATTACCTTGAGGCTATTTGAATCTGCTCTCTGTATATATGCAAGTAGATCTATGCTATTGTCATACTTCAAAATTGTTTATTCTCTACCTAGAAAAATAGCTTGTGCTTCGTCGTTGAAGTTTTACTATTTTGAGCGACTTCAATATGTTACGCCAATCAGATGCAAACTTCAATATGTTTAATCTTGTTGTCTTGCAGGATAAAGCTCTGTACACAACACCAGATCTGGATTCCCATTCCTTGTTCATGGAACTGTCTCGTTTGTTTTTCAACGGGATTCCTGATATACATTTGGCAAATTTCCTTCACTTGATCAAAACAATGGCAGAATCTGGTGGTCTGAGCGAGGAGCAAATGGAATCATTCATTCTAAAGAGTCAAAAAGTTCATCAGATTCCTGATGGTGAAAAGATCTGGTCCCTAAAATCTGCTCTTAAAGCCAAGAAGAAAGCTGGGATAAGCATAAACTGGTTACCTTCAAGTCCCAAAAGAAGACATGGTTCTAGCGAGGCCCAGGTTAGCAGCAGCGAAGAGGATGTAACAGAGGTTTCTGAAGAACAGATACCAACTGAGATCACCGATACAAACTTGGTCACTGGATATGATAATTGTGCAGGCACAAGTTTACAAGCTAATACACCAAACACATTGCATTCTATGCATATGAAGAGTGGGTCAACCTCACGGAATCAACCTACTTTCCACCTCAATTCAAATCTTCTTCATGAATTCAACAATGGCTTCACTGCTGAATTCAGCGAAAGAGATCAGCTTCATAGTGGTACACTAAGGGCTGCACAAGCGATACAGACAGGTAAACAAGGTGAAAAGATCGCTTACAGATACTTTGTTGGAAAATGCGGCAAAGAGGCTCTGGTTAGATGGGTAAATGAGCATAGCGAAACCGGTTTACCTTATGACCTAATGATCGAAAACCAAAGTGGTAAGAAAGAGTACGTGGAGGTGAAAGCAACTGTGTCTACAAGGAAAGACTTTTTCAATTTGTCAGTGAGGGAATGGCAGTTTGCAAATGAGAAAGGAGATGGTTACATAATTGCTCATGTTTTGTTAGGAAACAGTAAAGCAATGCTGACAGAACTTAGGAACCCTGTCAAGTTATGTCACGAAGGTCGTCTCAGCTTATTGATTCTCATGCCTAGCCAACGAAACGAAGTCAGTGTTGCATTTTAAACTAAATTTTCTCGCTTTTGTTCATTAGATGAGATTCCTGGAATTTGTACAATGTGATACTATTTATTAATTTTAAGGTTGGCTTCTTTCTAAGCTTAGCTACTATTCAGTGTTTGCTGCAAATCAAATGATATATAAGCATCACCAAAGAGATTGATGTGAAGAGAAATGACTACGAAACCTTAAAGCAGAATACACTTAAGAAAATATATTATAAAACATCAAAGTGATTGATGACAGATTTATTTTGAAGATATTTAGTAAATTTTCACTTGATCACATTCTCCGGAACAAGCTTGAGATGCTCCGACTTGTGCATAGCGAGGCCAGTCATAACATCCATGTTGATCTCTTCTGGTTTCATTCCATCAGGAAGCTTAAAGTTGTAACCGAGGAGAAGATTCGCGAAAGGAACCTCGAGCATAGCTGCACCTAGACGCATCCCCGGGCACATTCTCCTCCCTGACCCGAATGGTATAAACTCGTAGTCGGTGCCTTTGAAGTCAACGTCCTTCTCAAGAAATCTCTCAGGCTTGAACTCATCAGGGTTCGGGCCCCACTCTTTCTCGTCGCGAGACACGGCCCATGCATTGACGTTGACTGTGGTTCCCGCCGGGATGTCGTAACCGGCGATCTTGGTGTCTTGAATGCAAGCACGAGGGATAAGGAGAGGAATCACTGGTTCGATCCTTAGGGTTTCTTTAACTAAAGCTCGGAAGTAAGGAAGATTCTTGACGTCGTCTTCACCAATAAACGTTAAGCCTCTCTCCCTCGCATAGTCTCTGACTTCTGTTTGAGCTTTCTTCATCACTTGAGGGTACTTCATTAGATACGTCATCCCCCACACAACCGCCGCAGCCGCCGTGTCAGTTCCCGCAATCACTATATTCTTTTTAAACACACAAAAATAAAGAGTGAAACTCAAGCAAACGTACCGTTGCTTATAGGTAGAAATGTTTAAAGACGTACCAAGACAACGCCTTTGACATTCTCTACAGTGAACTTAGAGGCGAAAGGTTGTTCTTTGTAGATCCCCATCAAGAGATCGATCATGCTCTCAGTTTCTGGCTTGACTCTGTTGGGATCAAGAGTCTCATCAATAACCTCTTGAATGTAAGTGTCTTGTCTCTCGAAACACTCCATCATATAAGCCGTGAGGCCTGTCCAATCATCTAAAAACCCACAAAACGGGAAGAAATCAGAGAAAAATATCTTCCCCAAAACACTTTGAGTTCCATAGAGAATCTTGATGAATCTCTTCATCTCTTCCCCATCTTCATTGTACTTCTTGCCGAACGCTTGTCTACACACAACTGAGTTCGTGAATGTCAACATAAGCTCGCTTATATCAACAGCCTCAGATCTCTCCGCAGCCTTATCGATCTTAGCCATCATACTCCTTGCCTCCTCCTCCCGCACATGCTTAAAGGTGGCCACACGTGTTGGTGAGAACAAGTGATTCATGGCCATCTTCCTCATCTCCCGGTAATACGGTGTGTAGTGGTTCATTGCCATGTCACTTCGATTGTAGGATATGAACTCGTGACCACGGTGTTGAGGCCGGTTCGCAAAGTTGACATCTTGCGTCTTGAGAAGCTCTTTGGCTAGCTCAGCCGAAGATATTACAACCATTGTCTTGTTTCCTATCTTGTATGACAAGATTGGTCCGTATCTTTTGGCCCACCCATAGAAGAACCGTTGTGGGTTAATCTTCTGAAGCTGGAAGAGGTTTCCGAACACCGGAACGGGCCGTGGTCCAGGAGGAAGTTTGTAACGTTTGGTTTTTGATTTTTGAGAAACGAAGAAGAGGAAAACCACCAAGAGAGCTACCACGCCTATTATGATATCTTCCATTATTTAAGTGTCACTATACTTGTTTTGGGAGTCAGATAAGCAGAGCTTCTTAATATATATAGATAAATATTTGAGTTTCTCTTCTCCTTAACCAAAACAAAATACTAACCGGATTAAACCGAAATCAAATTTTATAATCGAATGCTTACTCCCTTTTACCTACTCATGAAACCTCACGTGTTAGAATTGAAAAACACCTTCACCTACCTACTATCCCTAATCACGTCGTATTGCTTTAATAATATACTAGAATGGCACCTGCGCAAAAGTGCAGATTAATTTTTGNACTATCCCTAATCACGTCGTATTGCTTTAATAATATACTAGAGTTGCACCTGCGCAAAAGTGCAGATTAATTTTTGTTTAGTGGTTAACATCAACTATTTATATTTTAGATTATATTAAAAATTTTTTATAATTTTAAGTTATACATGACTTATTGTTTGATT
>OVAU01003821.1:0-10693 GCA_900406315.1 Biscutella laevigata subsp. laevigata | reverse complement strand
ATATATATATATATATATATATATATATATATATTCCAAAACGAATATTCAATGAAGGCAACATAGCGTATAAAAAGAATATTCTTATAAGCTAAATATATAAGATAAAAAGTTGTTTATATTATACCATATGCTACAAGTCAAAAGATATTGAATTATAGTTCATGTTTATACAAAAAGCAAAAACCCAAAACTGTATCTAACAACGAAAAACTAACGCCCAATGGAAGTCAGTCCATATAGGAATATATGCAATTTGTGACACATCCTGTGTACTGATTTTTTATTCTCTCATATCGAATCTCTTCGGTGTCAACACGCTAGAATCTCCCCTTTCCTCTAAAAACCCTTTTCTTACTTTACTGTTTGTTTTCATTTTTTTTTCATTTTTTTTTTTACTGAATAATACTTTATATAAGAAAAAAAGTCAAAGATACATGAGCGCATAACAGAAGGGGAGACAAATTCCCAACAGCAGACGAACCAACAAAACAATAAGGGTCAAAGTTTAAAAAACATAAGCCAAAGAACATAGGCTAATGAAGAATAAACTGGAACCAATCTTCAAGTACTGTAAGCCGTGAGGGTTCATCGGTAGCATTCTCAAGACCCACCAATTTTCCTCTCATCACATCATGAATCTCACGAACCAAATCCCGGACTGATCTGATAATGGTAGTATGTATTCTCAAATTCATTTCCTTCCAAATCTCATAAACAACAGCTTGTAGCACCAAAGAGCAAATAATTTTCATATTGTTATCCAAAGCAGATGCTCTAACCCACCTAACAATTGAGTTGAAGGCCTGTGGAGGAGAGAAAGAACTTCCAGCAAAAAAACTCATCCAAACCTGCTGGCAGAAGGTACAAGACAAGAATAAATGCTCAGAAGTTTCCGCCGTGGTATTGCACAAAGGACATTGACTTGGAACAGGTAGACCCCAACTCAACAGCTTGTCTCTAGTTGGAAGACGACGAAGCATGATCAACCACAGAATAAAGGCATGCTTAGGAATCCTTTGAGAGAACCAAACACTATCTTTCCACCAAACTTCCTGACCCGAAACATAGAGAGCGTTCCAAGTTAGAGCAGAGGAAAACTGACCCGGATTGTTAGATGCGGCGTGACACCAGAGATAAAAGTCTGATACGTCGGGACTCAGAGATGGTAGTGAGGGTATAACTGCCCTTAAGAGAAGACATATACGATGACGTCTAGCATCGGATCGCTAATTCGTAACCTGGAAAGCCTGCTCTAAGGTCGCACGCTTGGGAATGCCTAACACCCTTGGACTATTGGCGCCTAACAGAGATAACAAAGGTCCCACTGAACACCAATTATCAAACCAAAACAGGATTGTGCGACTGTCTCCAATTTGTGGGACCAAAAAAGACCTAGCCAGGTCCTTAAGCTTCAAAATCTGTCTCCAAATCCAACTCCCTTCCGTGCGATTGTTCAGCTCCCAGAAAACTCTACCCCTAATAAGATTAGCCTTCGTCCACGAAACCCATAGTGATCCTCCCTTGGTGAAGAGTAACCAAATAAGCATGAGAGAGAATATCTTGTTCCAAGGTTCCAATCTGCGAAACCCTAAACCACCATTCGCTTTAGGAGTACAAACCAAAGCCCAAGATACTATGTGGCCCGCCGAGGCCTCCAGAAGACCTTTCCATAAAAAAGCCGCACACATACTCTCTATCAACCTTAAGCATTTTTCGGAAGGGGAAAAACTGTAATCCAGAAGTTCACCATGCTATAAATTACCGACTGGATCAATTGAGACCGACCCGCAAACGATAGAAATCTGGCTTGCCAAGAGACGAATCTAGCTCTGATTTTATCCAACAAGGGCTGAAAATCTATAGCAGTCATCTTTTTCGGGAGAAGGGGAAGACCAAGGTAACGTACAGGTAGAGAGCCAGTAGAAATACCAAATCTAGCTGCAAGAGAAGTAGTTCTCCCCTGATCATTTCCGTCTATGAAGAGCATGGATTTGGCCTCATTGAGTTTTAAACCCGAACCAATTCTGAATATTTCCAGCACATCCATAATAGCTTCTAGAGAATCTTCTGATCCATCAAAGAATATCATAAGATCATCCGCAAAGCTCAAATGTGTGACTAACGGATGAAGACACAAAGGATGACAGCGAAGACGACCTGAAGTGGCGCACTTATCAATTTCTTTTGAGAAAATATCCATAGCAAGGACAAACAACGCAGAGGACATTGGATCCCCTTGTCGAAGTCCCCTTTTTTCCATGGAAAAACCCGGCCAACTCCCCATTGATCGAAACGGAAAAGAAAGGAGACGAGATGCATTCCCAAATCCAACTAACAAAACAGAGAGGAAGCTTCATTTTTTTTTTCATTTTGTGTAAGGGTAATATGCATTATACCCCAAATGTTACAAGACCTAAACTTTAGATCATACCTACCATATTTTTTTTCTCGCTTACTCTTAATTATAAACTACCATAGTATTTCACTTTTGCCAAGTTATTTCCTCACCACCATTAATATCTTACTCATTGATTAAAATACGCATCGCAAACTATAATATAAACTTAAAAGAATCAAATCATCAAATCCATTTTACGCCGGTCATTTTCACGGGTTAAGGATTCCACTTGTTGTGTATAATCTGGAGATTGTCAATATAGTAAAATAGAAATGCAAGGTTGCTTGTCTTCCAAGAAATATATAGCGTAACTGACAAAACATAATTCTAATAAAAAATCAAAAGAGCAAATATCAAGTGAGTAGAGAAAGCACATACACGGACCGTATGAAAATGGTATCGTACGAAAATGGTTCTCTCTCTCGATCTTTTGAAACCCTAGATCTTCAAGTTCCTGCCGCCGTCCGCATCTTTTACGACTCTTTCAGAGCCTCTTCCATTGGATCATGCTCCTTTTCCGATCCATTATGCTCTACCACCTCCAACTTCTTCGACTCCATCCTCCTTCCATGCCACGATCGAAGAGTTGTTGGCCCTTACAGGTTATCCTCACAGCTGAGTCCAATCTTGTAGTCGCTCTTCTGGCCAGGAACAACCTTCCCGCAAACCATGTAGACCTTTACAGATGCCCGCAAATTGGAGATTGCATCATTGCTTGCTCTTCTGAGGTCACATACAAACAAAAATATAGTCGCGCCTAGCTCTCTTCTTCAGTCGGCTCAACCTCCTTCTACATTGAATATGGTTCTGCTTTAGACTTAGCTACATGAGCGGCTCAATGTGACTTCTATTGGGAGATCGAGTAGATCGACCTAAACCGAATCAAGATTAACCGAGAATACGAACCGGAATTGAGATCTAATATGGAAATATTAAAGATTTGACAATATCAAATATATGAGAATATCAAAGATTTGATATTATCGTGTTTAGGAATATTTTCTTAATATATTCTCTAGGCTTATTTTATGCTTAATTCTACTCATATATAAGGAGATCGCTTTGTAACATAATTATCATGAGAGTCAAATAATATTTCTCCTAAACATTTTGTGTTATTTACTCTCATCAATTTGTCATGGTATCACAGCCTTGATCCAATTCCTCTGGGTTAAAGTTTTGTACCCTCCCAAATCAAGATTAACCGAGACTACGAACCAGGATCGAGATATAATCTGGAAATATTAAAGATTTGACAATATCAAAGATATGAGAATATCAAAGATCTGACATTATTTTGTTTAGGAATATTCTTTTAATATATTCTTTAGGTTTATCTTTATGCTTAATTCTACTCCTATATAAGGAGATCGCTTTGTAACATAATTATCATGAGAGTCTAATAATATTTCTCCCAAACACTTTTGTGTTATTTACTCTCATCAGTTTGTTGCCAAGATAATATATCAAGAGAATATTCCTAAACACGATAATATCAAATCTTTGATATTCTCATATCTTTGATATTGCCAAATATTTAATATTTCCATATTAGATCTCGATCCCAGTTCGTATTTTTCGGTTAATCTTGATTCGGTTTATGTCGATCTACTCGATCTCCCAATACCCTCCCGCAAGCTCATACGTGGTCACATGTGTAAGATTGGACATGTCTTGAAAATATTTACTTTAACCTAGCCGTCAGGTCATCATCGATGTTTATACCCGATCGTAGGGTCAAAGCAGCTAAAACCCAAACGTTAGGTCATCGACATTTATACCTCGTCGTAGGGTCAAAGTGGAAAAAACTCAGCCGTTAGGTCATCGATGTTTATACCCCGTCGTAGGGTCAAATTGACTTGTAATTGTTAAACAGGGATGAAACTTCAACTCGTCTTCAGTCTGAAAACATGAACGTTCTACTAGAACTCCCTAAACAACCATAACTTTGAAGTGGTTGTATCTCCGCATGGCATAACCATCTTCATCATTGAAGATCATGTGAATAAAACCATCTTATCATAATGGAATTCACGGTTACACAAACAATAGTCGGGTGAAACCTTCACCAATTAAAAATATGGAGTAATGAAGCATCCTTAACCAAAGAACCATCATCATCAAACGAACCCGTCGTAGCCTCCATCATATCTTCACTGACTTTCCATGTGTTCAACTCTAAGTGGAAGAAATAAACACTTTTCTTTCTAGCTCTAAGAGAAAGAAAATCCAACGTTTGATTTTCTTCAAACAGAGACCGATTTTTTTTTTTTTAATTGAACGGAAGGTAGAAAACTTTAACCCATATGAATTGGATCAAGGCTCTAATACCATGACAAATTGATGAGAGTACATAACACAAAAGTGTTTAGGAGAAATATTATTAGACTCTCATGAGAATTATGTTACAAAATGATCCCCTTATATAGGAGTAGAATTAAGCATAAAATAAACCTAGAGAATATATTAAGAGAATATTCCTAAACACGATAATATCAAATCTTTGATATTCTCATATCTTTGATAATGCCAAATCTTTTATATTTCCATATTAGATCTCAATCCCGGTTCGTATTCTCGGTTAATCTTGATTCGGTTTAGGTCGATCTACTTGATCTCTCAATATCCTCCCGCAAGCTCATACGTGGTCACATGTGAGAGATTGGACATGTCTTCAAAATATCATTGAAGATCATGTGAATAAAACCATCTTATCATAATGGAATTCACGGTTACGCAAACAATAGTCGGGTTAAACCTTCACCAGTTAAAAATATGGAGTAATGAAGCATCCTTAACCAAATAATCACCATCATCAAACGAACCCGTCGTAGCCTCATCATATCTTCACTGACTTTCCATGTGTTAAACTCTAAGTGGAAGAGATAAACACTTTTCTTTCTATCTATAAGAGAAAGAAAATCCAACGTTTGATTTTCTTCAAAGAGAGATCGATTTTTTTTTTTTTAATTGAACGGAAGCTAGAAAACTTTAACTCATAGGAATTGGTTCAATGTTCTGATACCATGACAAATTGATGAGAGAAAATAACACAAAAGTGTTTAGGAGAAATATTATTAGACTCTCATGAGAATTATATTACAAAGCGATCTCCTTATATAGGAGTATAATTAGGCATAAAATATTCCTAGAGAGTATATTACGAGAATATTTTTAAACACAATAATATCAAAACTTTCATATTCTCATATCTTTGATATTCCCAAATCTTTAATATTTCCATATTAGATCTCGATCCCGGTTCATATTTTCGGTTAATCTTGATTTGCTTTAGGTGGATCTAATCAATCTCCCAATAACTTCCCAATCATTCCAGTGGTTGATGCTTGAGGCTCATCTTTCCCAACCGTGCGTTTCAAGTCCGCCTCTTCTGAGTTCAACGCAGGCATCCTCTACCCTCCATGTTCCGATGAAACAAGATCTTAGAATCATCTCCACTGCCCTACCTAACCGTTCCCACCAACCAATGGAGGAGAAGTCATGTGACACTTTTGTTGGTTTATTGAAAATGTTGTCGGCTCCATCTATGAATCCTCTGATCCTTACTTCAAACCTCTCTTGATCATTCAGTCTCTTTTGTAGCCTTGTTGTTCTCCCTTGGACCAACCCCATTCGATCTTGTGGACCAACTGATGCTTACCAACGCTTCCCTCACACCTATATGTGGCATATTTAGTTGGTTGGTGGTGTTGCAATTTCTACTATCCCGTAAGATATTCTTAGAGACCCATATCACCTTTGGAAGGATTATGTCTTGGGTAGATTCCCGGATAAATCACCTCACATTTCTAAGGTTCGTATCATAGTCAACAAGATTTGGCTTACTGGTGAAAAAAGGCAAGAGAGTGACATTCACAGCATGAGCGATCGGGTGATGAAATTTTGGGTGAGGGATAAGGCAATTACAAACCGAGTTCTTAACCGGGGTCTTTCTAACATAACATATGTTGCTATGATGGGTTCTCTTTGGTCTATAATGTTGAAGGATTGATATGTTTTGATGATTTTCATGATTCATTTTGTTGCATTTTTCATTAGTTTATGATGCATTTATTGTCTTTTAGGTTGCATTTTGTATTGCATATATATGACATTTCAGTTGAAGAGTTGGAATTATACAAGGATTGTACCAAAAAAAAGATGCAAGGAGAGTAAAAGTGCAGAAAATTCAACATTTCGGAGTTGACCAGAAATTTCGGGAGACCATACCGGTCACCCATACCGGTAATTTTGACCGGTACGAGTCCAATGTCAAATTCTTAGAGACAATACCGGTCATGATATCGGTCATTTTGACCAGTACCAGACCCCGATTTTTGTTTTTTCGTCTTAATATATAAGGGGAACCCTATGACTAAAACCATAGATCGTTTTTCAGTCTATTTTCTCTTTAATTTTCAGTTTCATATCGATTTTTCTCTCTTCTCTTATGAACTTTATGTAGCTTTTTAATTTTCTATTGCAATTCTTCTATTCAATTTTATGTCTTTGCTTGATTTACTTTCCTGCCTTCTTTTAATCTTTCCCTGAAACCATATCTAGAAACTATCAAAGTGTTCTAGGCATGAATTGTGAGTAGTCTTTTATAGCTATGAATTAGGGTTAGAAAATGGTAGGATTGAATTGCTAGAATGGTTTATGTTTGAATATGATATAAGTCATCTTCTATTTCATGGTCTTAATGCTACCGTAGATTAGATTTAAGGAATATTTTTGCCTGAAAGATGTTTGATTTAATTCAGAACCAATGAAATTGTTGTTTATTAACTCTATCCAAGGGATTGTTTTAGAATTAATAGATTGTTTATCATGGAATAGTTTTTAATGCTTTCTGTTAATGCTTTCTTCCAAAGGATTTTTTAGATTGCATGATTAGGAAATAGTTTTTACCACGGGAGTGGGTTAATTTACATTAGATATTCCTAGACATAAGACAAGTTTATTGTGTGAGTTGAACCATTACCTAGCATGAACAGACTGCACAATTTGATTGTCAGGGTCCATATGTTTGCTTTAATTTCTGAGTTGAACCATCTCATTTATTTTCTCGCTTATTTCATTTAGTATTCTAGATATGATCGTTCGTGACAAACCTTACCTATCAATTCTGCCTAGACTTAGCTAAATCAAATCATAGGACTAGTACGTTATCACCACCTGAGATGTTTCGACAACCTTACTTACCACTCATATCTATATTGATAGTGGGAATTGCTAACCCATAGCAAAATCCTACTTATCAAGGATCTTCAACCTCCGCTTAAGTTTATGCATCTTTGGGTTAACTTCTCAGTGGTTCCTTGTTATTTTTGCACTATCGAGGTTCTTGGTTGGCTAGCTCGTCACATGATTCTTCCTATGCCCATACATCCAAACAATGAGACCTGCACCAACCTTGAGGAAGTTTGAATATTTGTTGAGGTCGATTTGACCAAGGACCAAGCCAGCAAGATATGATTCCTTTATGAGGATCTTGTGAACACTTACTGTCACTTAGGTTTTACCGTATACAGCTAATCAACAAGTTCACAGAACAATCGCAATAATATTTTGGGATTGAATCCACATAGACCAAAATGTTAACAAAAAGAGGTTGTAAGACCTTATAATTGCTAAGAAGAGAACATAGAAAGATGGTTGTGGTAACTAGCAGTTTATAATGAAGTAAAAGAAAGCACAAACAAAGAATATAATAAAAAGGTGGGCAATAGACCCTAAAAAATTCTAAAGGGGGTTTTCGGGAACTACTTGGATTTTTAGTTGAGAATTGAATTTCAGATATATTAGAACCTATTTCGATTTCTGAAAATAGACTAACCTCGTGGTCTCGGATGCTAGCCTACACCAAAACAAACTATTTGGCATCTAGCAACATGTAACGCGAAACAAGACCCAAGAACCTAGAAATTCCAACACCAGCTTTCAATAAATACAATTTGGACTAGGCAAATGCAAACTAAAGTTTAAAAAAATCTACTTAATGTTTCCTTTATGTAATCTCTATTGTACTAACCCTTATGCCTAAACTAACCCATTGAAACTTAATATTGTGCCACTCAATGGTAATATCAAGAATCTAAAATTCCTGGGACCCAACTTTCACTTACTATAATCTAAACTAGGCAGGCAATATGGAAACAAGATTTAATAAATTTTCAGTAGAATAATGGATTTTACTACTGAAGATAAATCACTAGTCTAAACTTCCTTAGTTATTGATTTGGGTGATTTAGTTGTTGATTGGCAGACTTAATCATCCTAAACCTAGATCCAGTTTGTCAGATCAAATCTAGGTTACCAATCAGCTAAATGAAAGATCCTACTATTTTCTTTCCTCAAAACCCTAATCTAGCATGAAACCTAATTCTTCTTTTACGAAAACCCTAAATCTAATATATTCGACTACTCAAACATGGCAAAGGCCATCATACAAATAATAGACGAAAGCAATAAAAATTTGCTAAAATAGAATTAGTAAAAACTAGGGTTCAAAATACATAATTGTCAGTTCTGTCTCCATAGAAAGCATATCTATGAAAATTTAGTTTTGTAGAAAAGTGTAAAGTGCAGAAACATGGTAAAAATGATATAAAACTAGTAAACACAATTTGTCTTCAAATTTCAGAGCCTCTGGTGCTTTTATACAGTCTTGGGGCGTCCTCATGGTTTCTAATAGGCTTGGGCTTCAAAACACTGATTTTGGTAATTTTTCATTTTGGGCATCAACCGATCCTTTCCAGGTTTGATCGATCTTGGCTTGATTTCATCACATAATCTCGGATTTTGTGCAACGATCTAAGCACTCTTGTTTTAAAAAAACATCATTTTGTCCTTATAAAGTTCGATCGATCCTGGCTTGATTTCATCAGTCAGTCATGAGTTTTGAGGATCAACCACGACGGTCTTGTTTGGATGATGGGTCGATCGATCTTTGATCAGGTCTTGTCTAAAAGATTCCTTTCTTCAAATGTCAACTCAAAACCTATAAAAACTTTAAAGGAGAAAAATGGACTCTAAAACACATTTATTAAGTCGATATTGGTTGTAAACATGGCCGAACACAAGTCATATACCCTTAAAATAAGGACATATCAATTTCTGTAGACTTGAACATTTGCTTGCCCTCAAGTAAAGACAATTTAACCCAAGAAGGAGAAACCTCACAAACTCTCTTCTCTTCAGTTGACCATGAATTAGACTTAACTTGTAGACCATATAAGACTAAACATGTTAGTGCTTTGTCCTCAAATTGCAAAAATGATTGCCCAAGCCTTTCCACATTCTAAACCTCAAATATGAAAATATTCTACATTCAAATCAGTTAATTCACAACATTTATTATGGGTTGGCATGAGTTTTTCATCAAGAAGTCTTTCAATCAGGAAACGAGAGCTATGTAATTATGTAAGGAGGCCCTATAATGGTGGGGTTAAAGCGCTTGGGGGTATTCAATCAAAAGTTACCAGAGGGTTCATATCATTACGCAAAATCGAGAGAGAGAGAGAGTAAGTGAGAGAGAGAGAGAGAGTAAGTGAATAACCAACTGACTTAACATACAACCTAGTAGTAAGAATCAACTATCCAACCTAGACCGAAAACTAATAGGAACTGAAACTAAAAACAAAACCTAAACGTGGCATTCTTTCGTTCTCTCTTTTTCTTTCCTCATATTCTTTTATTTTCTCCTTTTATTTTCTTTATACTTATTTTTCTTCTCTTTTTCTTTTTTATAAGGGGAATTGATCGATCTTGTATTGGATTGATCTTGTACTGGATCGATCAAACTCTTTGTAACGACTTTGTGGATCGATCGATCTTATACAAGGATCGATCGGTTTTCTTCTCTTTTTCCTAACTTTTATTGTCAAACGATCACATGTCAAGGTAGACAACTTTTAGCCTCGATTTTATGTCCATAACCTAATTACAGATTCTAACCCCCCCCCCCTCCCAATGGCTATACTTTCTATGACCCCTAGGAAAACTGATGTGTCTTGTTTTTAGGGATTTTTTGTCTCATATTCTTCTGAGATTTTAATCCCCTTTTGAGTTATTAATGTGTTTTGGAGTGTTTTCATCTCCTTTTAGGATTTCACAGGTCTGAAGAAGGTATCTGGTNAGGCTTCCCGATATTGGATTGAGGCGAAATTTGGACACGAGATAGCCACGTGAGTTAGCTTTCTAATGGCGTTGGTTCGAAGTCGTTCTGAGCCTAAAAATAAAACCCTGAGGGAGAACCTCCTAAGTTTTTCTCCACACTTTCTCTCTAGT
>OVAU01003819.1:0-10694 GCA_900406315.1 Biscutella laevigata subsp. laevigata | reverse complement strand
CTAGGTCTTTTCCCGACTTTGGTTTGTTTCCTTGTTGTTTGATTTTCCTTTGTAATGTTTGCTTGCCCGTATGTGGGTCTTTGCTTGCCCGTATGTGAGTCTTTGCTTGCCCGTGTGTGGGCCTTTGTCTGTGGTGCATATCCGGTTTCGATAACGGATTTTGTAGTCGTCTTTGCTCGCGGTGCATATCCGGTTTCGATATCGGATTTTGTAGTCGCCTTAGTTTGTTTCCCGGTTGCAGCTTAGGGTTGTAACTTGCTAAAGTTTCTGTTTAATATATTACCAGTGAAAAAAAAAGAAAAAAAAAAACAGTTGAGATTATATTTTAAAATTATTCTATTTTTGTTTTCTAAAACAAACACAAAAAAGTGGTAAATGTCGTGGTTGACTGATTACCAATTAAATTTCTAGTTCAAATCTTATTTGTGGGACAGTACATCTTTAGAAGAATAAGTCAAATCAAACACAAACAGTGTGTGTAACGAGTCACTAATCAAATAATCAAACCAAAACAATTTCTGCATAGATTTTAAATCTGATCGAGGTATTAAAGAAAAGAGATTATTATCCACCAAATTTATAATTTTCTAGTTATTCTATAAATTAATATAATTTTTCAAAATATAAAATTATATTATTTTATTAAATTACTTTTATGAACTAGTATTAGTCATAGCATAATTTCTCAAATTTTATCGTTTTACAATTTTTTTAATTTTAATGAATTAATATTAACCAATTTAACATCATTTCTCATCATAAAAATTTCTAATGTCTTATAAAATATCTTAATTTTATAGATTATTATCCACTAAATCAACAAAAATTTCATAAAATCATAACTCTAACATTTTATCATTTCTCTCAATTTTTCTGGATATCGTAAATATACAACTCTAATGTTTTATAAATTCTCTATGAACTATTATCTTTCTTTTTTTTTGTCAGCCTATGAACTATTATCTATAAAATCAACATAATTATTTTAGTTTTAATCTAATATTTCGTAAAAAAAAAATATTCGACTCATGGTGCATGTTTAACATGACTAACAACCACTTGAGTTAACATAATAGTTTAACAAAATACAACACACAATTTATTATAAACACTAACAAATAACGACTTTAATTCATCTTCGTAAATTTCTCGAGACTATTTGGGAAAAGAAAAACCCTTCAACTATAATCATTCAGTCTTGAATTGTATATCTGGTTAAACAACAAAAAATGCCAGACCTTTCTTTGATAGGAAAATCATTAACATCAATTTATTTTGGTTAAATAAGCATTGTGCGATTATCTCAGAAACTTTACATGAAAGATGCATGAATAGGCAACTTTTTTCCTCTTTCACCGCAATACAATAATTTATTATTTTATAAAATTATTTTAATATTTGATCTATCTTATTATTTTAATATTTAATTTATATTTTTCAACAATATATATATTTTAAACAATAAAAATATATTTTAACATTTATAAAAATTATTTTTTAAATAAAATATTTGAATTTTTTTATATTCATAACTCAAAATAAAATATTTATGTCAAATATTATATTATAATCAACAAACATAAATATTATATTATATTTGACAAATATTATATTTAAACTAGTATAAACTAAAAAATATTTTTTTAATTACAAAAATTAAATTATTTTAATATTTAATTTATCTTTTTACCAAATATTTTTTTAAAAAATTACGAAAAAATATTTTAACATTTATCAAAAAAATATTTGTTATATTTCTAGATTTTAAATAAAATATTTGTTTAATTTCTTTGAATCAATTATTGAATATAAATAAATATTATATTAGATTAAAATATATATTTAAAATGAATATAAAATATTTTTTAATTTAAAAATATCACATTACTTAAAAATGTAATAAACAAAAATGTATAATTATTTAAAATAAACTAATGTATTTGGATTTAGATTTGTAAGTCAAAGCATAATTTAGTCATTATAAATTATACAATTTTATTTTTTATCTAATTTATTTGATTCTAATAGGCTGAATCACCTTGCCGTGACTAATCTTCGAGGATCTAGACCAAAATATATATAAATTAAAATGATGACGCAAACGGTTTACTAGACTACTTAATAAAATAAAATAAAAACATCCATAATCAAAGCATGATCAAATCAGATTATGATAACGTATAAAGTTTGTGTTTAGTTACAATAGTGCGATGTAACTATGTAAGAGATATAAAATAAAACATCCAATAACGTATAAAGTTTGTGTATGGTATTCAGAATATTTTTTATTAAGAAAAAGACTGGACTAAAGTTCGCAATGACAACGTACCGCTACATGAATAAAATTATAGATAATGGTTTAAAAATAAAAATTCATTTTTAACTTGGGATTCAGTTAGATATGAATAGAACGTTGAGTTAATAGTTAAATTTTTAAAGATTTTTAAAAAATCTAGAAAATAATTAAAGAAATTCAATATATTCTAGACATATTAATATGGAATTTAAATTTTAAATCTTTTTTTGGAAACAAATTATAAAAATTTGTGGTGGGTAATAATTTTAATTTAATGAAAATTATTCTAAATAAGGAAATGAAATAAAAAAAGAATAGTGGCATATACCACCATAGAAAGCAACATGCCTCCGCCACTGACTCATCCTACGTCATACCAAGAGAATCAAGTCATAGACATGCTTTTGTTTTTTTTTTTTTTTGACGAAGAGACATGCTTTTGTTTTAAAGTGTCATTTGAATAAAACTTATCTTGGGAAAATATCTAACGAAAATAATTCTAAATAAATTTGTATATTTTCTGGAAGATTGCAAGTTAATCGTCAAACACTACTTTATACTTTTCAACAATATATGCAACGTCTAACACTAACACAGTAACCATGCTAATACAAATTAATCATTAGACTATATATCAGACATTCGTCAAACATCATGTATGCTAGGGAAATTAATATTTAACAAAGTATTACATTGTTTTTAGTTAGGGATGAATGTATTAGAGTTATACCAATCTGGTTATTTCCGGTTTAGCTTAATTAAGTCTAGTCAGTTAATTATGTTGGTTAACTCCTTAGTTCAGTCGTTAAGGTGGTTAATTAGTCTCTTGACTATAAATATGTAAACAGTGAACTCAGCTTTCTTTATCGACTTGAATCAATAAACTTCTTCTTCATCTTTCATCTCTGTGTTGAATCTCTAATATGGTATCAGATGATAATCGATTTCCTTCTTCCGCTTTTCTCTTCCGATTCGACATAGATGATGAATTTTTGATTTCGCTTTGTTGATTTCTCTTCGATACAGCTCGTTTCTTCCTTCTTTGTTCCTTCTCTTTGCGATTTCTATATCCGAATCGCTTCGTTTCTTTTTCTTTTCTCTTTCGATTGAATCACTTTGATTCATTTTCTCAGATCGATATCCTCTTGTCACTTGCTCTCGGTTCATCTCGATAATGACTGAAACTACTGGCCAGACCTCAGGCTCGATTCCTCAGGTTGATTCTGTTCGATTAAATGTTGATTCCTATGACAATCCGTTTTTCTTGCACAATGGTGATCATGCTAGTCTAGTTCTTGTATCTGATAGACTAGCGAATCCTTCTGATTTTCATTCATGGAAGCTTTCGATGCGCATGACCTTAAATGTTAGGAACAAGTTAGGTTTTATTGATGGAACGATTCCGAAGCCTTCTGTGGATCATAGGGACTATGGTGCTTGGTCTCGCTGCAATGATATAGCTGCAACGTGGATTATGAACTTTGTTTCGAAAAAGATCGGTCAAAGTCTCCTGTTTATATCCACGGCTGAGGGAATTTGGAAAAATTTGTTAACAAGATTCAAGCAGGATGATGCTCCACGGGTCTATGATATTGAACAGAGGCTAAGCAAGTTGGAACAAGGATCTCTTGACGTTTCTACCTATTATACCGAACTTGTGACTCTCTGGGAGGAGCACAAGAATTATGTAGAACTCCCGGTTTGTACATGTGGAAAGTGCGAGTGCAGTGCTGCTGCTCTTTGGGAAAAGCTCCAACAACGTAGTCGAGTTACGAAATTCCTTATGGGACTGAATGAGTCATTTGAACAGACTCGTAGCCACATTCTGATGCTTAAACCGATGCCTAACATTGAAGAAGCGTTTAACATTGTCACTCAAGAGGAGCGACAGAGGATGCTTAAGCCGACTACAAGATCCGATAATGTTGCTTTCCAGATCTCCAACAAGATGGATCATGAAGGGAACAATCAGTCTGATGGTTTGATGGCTGCATACAACGTTCACAAGAATGCTCAGAAGCTTGTCTGTTCTCATTGTGGCAAGATTGGTCATACGGTTCAGAAATGTTTCAAGGCTCATGGTTTTCCTCCGGGTTACAAGTTTAAAAATCCACCCAAGTTTACTCCCACTTACTCTCAACCTCCACATGGTCTCCAAAAGAACAATGTTGTAGCCAACATTTGTACTCAGTCTTCCTTTCCGATGTATTCTCAAGTTGGCCCCAACAATAGCTTTCCTCAACCATCTAGTCACGCGACTCAACAATCTGCTCAGTCACAGTTCTCTCCACAACAACTCCAAGAATGGATTGCTCAGTATAATCAGCAGAATCAACATATTCAAATGTCTACTGACCAACATAATCCCTCCCCCACAGTGACTGAACATGGCATAATGGCAATCCACTCCGTGTCTGGTATGAGTTCCTTGACTTCGAATGACTCTATCTCTCAGTCTATTAATTTGAATGATCAACATAATGTGCTTTCATCGTTGCATAACATGTTATCTTCTCAAGATTGGATTATTGATAGTGGTGCATCGAGTCACGTCTGCTCTAACTTAGAAATGTTTAGTCAGCTTGTCTCAGTGTCTGGTGTTACTGTCTCTCTGCCGAATGGTCTCAAGGTCCCTATAGAGCATGCTGGTACTGTGGTCGTAACAGAGAAGTTGATTTTGTACAATGTCCTTTATGTTCCGGATTTTCGTTTCAATCTGATTAGCATAAGTGCTTTGATTAAGACTCTTGGCTGTGTGGCTAATTTTCATCCTTTTGGCTGCTCTATACAGGACCCTTCTCAGGGCTTGATGATTGGGAGGGGTAGGATTTTTCAGAATCTCTATATTCTTGATAGAACAGACCCCTCGCATTCATCTCTTCCTGAAGGTTCTCTGTGTGCTTCTGTAGCGGTTGATGAAGGACTGTGGCACTCCAGATTGGGCCATCCTTCTGCAGCCAAATTGACAAAATTAGCTCATACTTTACCTTTGTTTCGAAACAAATCTATTCATGTTGATTCTCATTGTTCCATTTGTCCTTTAGCTAAACAAAAACGTTTGCCATATGAATCATTGAATAATATTTCTGCTCATGCTTTTGATTTGCTTCATTTAGACATTTGGGGCCCTTTTCAAGTTCCATCTGTCGAAGGATTCAAATTTTTTCTAACTATTGTTGATGACTATACCAGGGTTACATGGATCTACATGTTGAAGTTCAAGAGCGATGTCATTTCTATTTTTCCCTCTTTTCTCACTTACATTTTGACTCAATATAAGTGCAGGGTAAAAGCAATTCGAACAGATAATGCACCTGAGCTACGTTTTGCCGAATTAGTAAAAGGTTTGGGGATGTTTCACTACTTCAGTTGTGCTTACACTCCTCAACAGAATTCTGTTGTTGAGCGTAAGCATCAACACTTGCTCAATGTTGCTAGATCTCTGTTTTTCCAATCCAAACTTCCTATTGCTTATTGGTCTGATTGTATCTTGACCTCGGCCTATCTCATAAATCGTCTTCCTTCTCCATTGCTTGACAATATGTCTCCGTATGAGAAACTCACGGGAAAACCTCCTTCTTATTTGCATCTTAGAAACTTTGGTTGCTTGTGTTACGTTTCTACTAATGATAAAGATAGGCACAAGTTTTCTGCTAGAGCTCAACCATGTGCATTTATAGGATATCCATCTGGTTATAAAGGATACAAAGTCATTGATCTTGAGTCTCATTCCACTATCATATCTAGGAACGTTGTGTTTAAAGAGAATGTGTTTCCTTTTCAGACTTTACCATGTACTTCAAATGACTTCTCCACTTTGTTTCATGATAGTATCTTGCCTATATCTGTTCCTATGCATATTTCTGACTCTGTGTCTTTGCCAAGCATTCCTCCAGTTTTGCAGGTTCCTACTCCGTTGCCACAGATCGTTTCTGTTCCTCCGATCATTGATACTCCGCCCCCTCCTCAAGATGATCAGCCTCATATAACTACAGATTTTCCTGACCAGATAACTGAGGCTTTGGCAAATGCTCCGCCTCTTTCTCCTCCTCCTATATATAGAGGAATCTGTTCATGTTTCTCAACCTGCTCATCGCCCAAAACGCCAAGCTAAAGCTCCCAAGTATCTCTCAGATTATCATTGTGCATTCGTTCCCTTTGCGCATATTGATAATCCTAATCATACTACTTCATTTCCTTTATCTACTGTTCTTTCATATGATAAGCTCACCCCTCGCTTTCAGTCTTGTGTTTTCAATTACACCTTAGAAACAGAACCAACAACATTCAAGGAAGCCATGAAATCTGATAAATGGCGGATGGCTTCCAATGCTGAACTAAAGGCCATGGAGGATAATGGAACTTGGAAGATTGAGAGCTTGCCACCAGATGCTAACGTTATAGGCTGCAAATGGGTGTACACCATTAAGTACAAAGCTGATGGCACAGTCGAGAGGTACAAAGCCCGCTTGGTTGCCAAAGGGTACAATCAACTCGAGGGGATTGACTCATTGATACATTTGCTCCGGTGGCTAAACTAAGCACAGTTAAGCTCATGTTGAGTCTTGCAGCTATACATGGCTGGACGTTAACTCAACTCGATATTGCCAATGCATTTCTTAATGCGAACCTCGATGAGGAGATCTTTATGTCGCTACCCCAAGGATATACTCCACCAGTAGGCACAATTCTACCTCCAAATCCTGTATGTCGCCTCAAAAAGAGTATTTATGGACTCAAGCAGGCGTCGAGGCAGTGGTATCATCGTCTGTCATCAGTTCTACTTCGCGACAACTACATCCAATGCCCTTCGGATAACACACTGGTTGCATCAGATCTTAACCTTCCTGAAGATTCAAACAACTGGTCCAGCAAAATTGTTTTGTGACTCGAAATCTGCAATTCACCTCGCCACAAATCCGGTATTCCATGAAAGAACCAAACACGTTGAGATAGATTGCCACACCATTCGGAATCACTTGAAGTCAGGTTTTCTCAAGACAATACATGTATCTTCTGCAAATCAGATTGCTGACACTTTCACAAAGCCTCTTCAACCTGGACAGTTTCATCATCTTCTCAAAAAGATGTCTCTATCAAGTCTTTATCAAATTTCAGATGAAGGGATAAAGACTTGAGGGGGGTATATTAGAGTTATACCAATCTGGTTATTTCCGGTTTAGCTTAATTAAGTCTAGTCAGTTAATTATGTTGGTTAACTCCTTAGTTCAGTCGTTAAGGTGGTTAATTAGTCTCTTGACTATAAATATGTAAACAGTGAACTCAGCTTTCTTTATCGACTTGAATCAATAAACTTCTTCTTCATCTTTCATCTCTGTTGAATCTCTAATAGAATGTTTGGATGTCCATTTGAATTAAAATACGATATTTGGGTTTAGAGTTTTTGAATTCATATCTAGAAGATCCATTTGAGTTATTTTATTTTTCGGTACGGGTTCGACTCAGATTCACAGTACCAAAATATTTTCAGATCACAGGTTGAAATATTTTCAACATAAAATATTTAAAAATAAAAATAAATAATGAATATTTAGGTTTTCCTTCCTTGATCTGAATTGAATTAATGGAAAATATGATTATATATGTACATACATTACATGCTTACATGCTTACATCGACACTATATACATTCATAGAATATGAATCAGTTTTGTATATGTGTGTGAATAAAGATCAAATCACGTGTGAATTAGAGTGTCAAGTAATATATAATACAATATATAACAAGTGTGTGTGTATATAAAGTTGTACCAACCCATAAAGTTTTTTTTTATTATTATTATTATTAGTATTTATTTTATTATAATTGATATATATGTACATGGTATAACATTTTTAGTAGCCTCTAATTTTGTTTGGAGTTCGTGATAACATAAAACATGATAACTAATTACACCATAGAATTAGAGAAAAATAATATCAAATATCTCACATTAAATATTTTAATAATTAAATGGACTATAATATATAAAGTTCATAGATCATTTCACTCTTGTTAAAAGATTTTGAGTTAGAAATTCATATTTTCTAATAAATAATATTACCTATTCATGCCGGATCTTTGAAGCAAAGTTTATGAGATAATAACTCATTTTCTTTTTATGGTATTGTGGTGAAAGAGAAAAAAAGTTATGTTTATATATACACTACTCTTCATTTGTCATACGTACATGTACTCATTCAAAAGCAGCAGACTCTTGGCTGATCATGACGATCGGGTATATACCTTTAACTCCAGGCTTCTCGAAAAGTAAATTCAGGTTACTTGCTTCTTTTTATTTATTGATATTTTTCTATATTGTGTGCACCTTAGAGCTTCTCAAATTGGAATTGAAAAAAATTGGTCCTAAAATACAAGTTACTTGACCATAATATGTTGTACTTGTATAAGATATCTCTAGATTGTAATGTAATTAATGTGAAATCGTATATGCATAGTGGGGAAGCCTTCGACTTAGAGCGCTTTCCTTCGAGATTAAAGTATGATGACTTGTGAAATTTATTTATTTAACTTGAAATGACTAGGCTGTCAAGTAATAATAATAATATTAATAATAATGATGATAATGCATTTCAAGTTTTTCGACAACAAATAACTTGAAATGAAATGACCACGAAGAATTGTTCAAGTTTTCCGATATCTATATATAATACTCAATATTAACTCAATCTAAATATAACATTTTTCTATCATATATATCATCCAAAAAAATATTGTCTTTAAACTTTGGCTATAACTAAAAACATGTTGCCGTTCGACCCATCTGAGCAGGAGCTCATCCTCCGTCACCTGAACAACAAAATAACTGAAGCGAATGATCCTGAGATTGAAAACGAAATTAACGAAGTTTACATATGCGACTACGAACCAAAAGATATCCCAGGTTAATATAAGTTCTTATGTTAATATCTTTTTTTTTTTTCATTGTATTAACTAATTTTTTTGTGTTTAGACTTGACGAAGAAGAAGTCGACTCACACTTGGTATGTGATTTCTCCTGTAAAGAAATTAAAGGGGGAATGTGGACGAAGAAAGAGGTCGCCGAAGAGCGGTTGTTGGGAACAGAAGGGGAAAAAAGTTCCGGTGAAGGGCAGTGATGATAGCATCGTAGGGTTCAAGAAATATCTTGTTTACAAAGAGAAGAATGAATCATCATCATCATCATCTTCATCTACTAAGCCCACTTGGTGTATCCATGAATTCCGTTCCTCTATCGACCATCCTAACAAGGTAATACATACAAATACATATAATTTTTTTATTGGATATTGATATACCTAGCTATGTGTATATATAGGACGCTTTTGTGCTATGTAAACTAATGAAGAGGACAAACCAGCAGACCAACAATGTTGTTGGAGAGGCTTCCCCTACGGTGGAAGAGAATCCGACGATTTCCTCCACCTTCGATGTACGTAAGAATATATAAAAGACTAATTTTGTTTACATTTTACTACAAAATAATAACCTATCATTATACATTGGTAATTCCGTTTAAGGTATACGACTCATGTAATTAAATCATATATTACGATAAATCTGTTTATAATTTGGGTTTTAATTATTACTCTAAAAGTAATTCAATCATATGAGATGCAGAACGAGTGTATTTTTGAAGGATTGGAAGATATTATCCCAGGATTTTCCTCTACCTTCGATCAAACTTACTATCCTTAATTTCTAGCTCGCAACACGTACAGGTCTAAAATGATATTCACTATTAATATTTATTTATTTACTGGAAGAATAATCTATACACATAAAAAAAAAAAAAGGAGTTAATGTTTGTATTGTCAAATTTAGGGTTTCCACATGCATGGACCCATTGGGACGTGGAACTTCATAATAATCATCCCTCATGACATCATCATCATCATCATCATCATCACCGACCAAGTTTCCTTGGATATCAACTTTTCTTACCAAAGTTTATTGTTCTTTCTATTTTACATTTTCAAGTTGTTATGTCTTTTTTGTTTTATTAATAATGATCGATTTTATGTGCTAAGTTTCTATTTTCTAATAATATAATTACTTCGAAAAAACTTGTGCATTAATAATGATCCATTTTATGTGCAATCACGAAAAAATACAAATAAAATTTTAAAATTAACTTTCCAGCTGTAAAGAAAGGAAAAACAAAAAGAGAATTTCTATATATATTACTATCTATAAAACACTTGACCGCAAATAGGTCAGTCAGTGACGGATGCACCTTGGGATCACTTGACTCTTTTCCTCTTTTGCAATTAATATACATTCCTATTATCTGACTCATTTTCGTACGTGCGTGTATCATTTGCATATAAGAGGAAATCACGTGTTAATTAAAGTGTCACATGATATATATATATATATATATATATATATATATAT
>OVAU01003818.1:0-10695 GCA_900406315.1 Biscutella laevigata subsp. laevigata | reverse complement strand
ATAAAATATCCGCACTTGGTGCGGGCTCAATTCTAGTATTTAGATTAAAATCAAATTTGTCCGTAAAAATAAATTGTCCAGTTAGACACAGAAATCCCATTTAACAGCCTATATATAATCACAACACATTCTTGTTAAAGTTACGTTTAATTTTGAAAATAACTTAGGGAAATAGGAATAACGGATTTTGATGGAACATTTTTAGCAAATGAATGATTTATTTTGGTGCTATCTTTGTGTAATAATCATAAAAAGTTGTGTCATGGTTTAGTGTCCTCTACTATGTTTACAAATGGATAATTTCTTGTCGCTACTTAAGAAGTTCAGACAAATTTGAGAGGCCACCAAAAGTCTGACCCTTTCTTAGCTTTAACTCTATTTGCCCATCTTAGACACCAAAGGGCGTATCAATGACTTCTGCTTCTGATCTGAAACTAGTTTAGTTTTTATTTAAACAATTTTTTGAATCATGGTCCACTCTTTTTGACTTCTTGTGTTCAATTATTTAGCTTAAGGAAGTTACTAGGAAACTTCGTAATGTGTATCAATATGGATCTGAAACAGACAACAATTTTTATCTGTGATATATATTAGCTACTATATTAGGGAATTATATTTCATATAAAAATTTGAAAATTATCTTAAATAATATATATGAGATATGGGTCCGTCCATTTATTACCTATTGATTTTGAAGTTCATGGATCTTAACATAATTGACATCCCAAAATAACTTTTTCGGTTAAGAAGTATCGTTCGTCCCGTGATTATCTCACAATGAAAATTGGAAAAGATCTTAAATATTATATATGAAATATGACTCAATCCTCTAAATTACATATTATTTTGAGTTGGAAGTCCATAGATCTTAACATAATTGACGTCTAAAAATAACTTTTCGGTTAAAGAAGTGTCGTTAGTCGAGAAGTTACTCGAGAGCACTACTTATCAGGTGGGAGCTTTGATTATTGCATTAACTCATCCTCTCTCTTGTGAGAGTTTGAGCTTTAGGTCGGCCCGTTGTAGATATAAACTGACAAAAAAATTAACTTCTCGGTTATTTATGAGGCCTATGTTGTTTGCAGGGCCGGTCCTGAGCACAAGCTGGCCAAACACGGGCTTGCGACCCTTTTTTTGTTAAGAAAATTTTAGTTTAATTTTCGACCCAAAATTTTTTAGTATTTTTTTGTTAAGCCTAAATAGGCCCAAATTTTCTTTTCGATTGTGGCCCTTAAAATCTGAGGACCGGCCCTGGTTGTTTGCACCATTGAAACCTTTCCTTATTTCTTGAGTTTCGTGTATGATCAATGACTTTGTATGTTATGGTGTTTTTTCTTTCAATTAGCTCACTTTCTTTACTCATAAGCAGGAGAAGATCCGAGTTGCTTTCTATGTTCAAAAGGCAGCTCTTCAGTTCATTGATGGTAAGATATACAGCTGAATTTTAAGAGAGATGTATGATTTACCAAATTGAAGGCTTAAGTGAACTTCTCTTTTCTTGTTATATTGTTCTCTAGCTGTTGCTAGGCCGGAATACAAGCTCACTGATGAGGTCAAAGAAGCCGGATTTTCAATTGAAGCAGATGAACTTGCATCTATGGTTCGTAATCATGACACTAAGAGTCTATCAAACAATGGTGGAGTTGAAGAACTTGCAAAGAAACTATCTGTATCTCTCTCTGAAGGTGTTCGTTCCAGTGAAGTTCCCATCAGAGAAAAGATATTTGGAGAAAATCGTTACGCTGAGAAACCAGCTAGATCGTTCTTTATGTTTGTTTGGGAAGCTCTTCAAGACATAACTCTTATCATGCTTATGGTCTGTGCTGTAGTATCAATAGCTGTTGGTGTTGCTACAGAAGGATTTCCAGAAGGAATGTATGATGGGACTGGGATCTTGTTGAGTATACTCTTGGTTGTTATGGTTACTGCTATTAGTGACTATAAGCAATCTTTGCAGTTCAGAGACTTGGATCGAGAGAAGAAGAAGATTATTGTTCAGGTTACTAGAGATGGGAAGAGACAAGAGATCTCTATTCATGACTTGGTTGTTGGTGATGTGGTTAGTTTATCTATTGGAGATCAAGTTCCAGCTGATGGGATTTTCATATCTGGATACAATCTGGAGATAGACGAGTCAAGCTTATCTGGAGAGAGTGAACCATCAAATGTGAATAAGGACAAGCCTTTTCTGCTTTCAGGAACCAAAGTTCAAAACGGTTCTGCAAAAATGCTTGTGACAACAGTTGGTATGAGAACTGAGTGGGGAAAGTTAATGGAAACGCTTGTTGATGGTGGAGAAGATGAGACTCCTCTGCAAGTGAAGCTTAATGGAGTTGCAACAATAATTGGTAAAATTGGTTTAAGCTTTGCAGTGCTTACATTTGTGGTATTGTGTATAAGGTTTATTTTGGAGAAAGCAACTTCTGGTAGCATCAACAACTGGTCATCTAAAGATGCATTGATTCTACTTGACTACTTTGCAATCTCTGTAACGATCATTGTTGTTGCTGTACCTGAAGGTTTACCACTTGCAGTGACTTTAAGTTTAGCATTTGCAATGAAGAAACTGATGAGTGATAGAGCACTTGTGAGACATCTTGCTGCTTGTGAGACTATGGGTTCTTCTACTTGTATCTGTACTGATAAGACAGGGACTTTAACTACTAATCACATGGTGGTTAACAAAGTATGGATCTGTGATAAGGTTCAGGAGAGACAAGAAGAAAGCTTTCAGCTGGAACTAACAGAAGATGTTCAAAGCATTCTTTTGCAGGGGATATTTCAGAACACTGGTTCCGAAGTTGTGAAGGATAAAGATGGGAACACTCAGATCCTAGGATCTCCAACAGAAAGAGCAATTCTTGAATTTGGTTTGCTCTTAGGTGGTGACTTTGACAAGCAACGTAAAGAGCATAAGATGCTCAAGATTGAACCGTTTAATTCAGACAAAAAGAAAATGTCTGTTCTTATAGCTCTTCCTGGAGGTGGTTCAAGAGCTTTCTGCAAAGGTGCATCTGAAATAGTATTGAAAATGTGCGAAAACGTTGTCGATTCGAATGGAGATACTGTTCCATTAAGTTCAGAGCGTATTGCAGAGATCTCTGATGTCATAGAAGGTTTTGCTTCAGAGGCATTGAGAACTCTATGTTTGGTTTACAAAGATCTTGATGAAGTTCCAAGTGGAGAGCTTCCTGATGGAGGGTATACAATGGTAGCAGTTGTTGGGATTAAGGATCCAGTACGTCCAGGTGTTAGAGAAGCTGTTCAGACTTGTCAAGCTGCTGGAATCACAGTTCGTATGGTCACTGGAGATAACATAAGCACAGCTAAAGCAATTGCAAAAGAATGTGGGATATTTACTGAAGGAGGTTTAGCTATTGAAGGTTCACAGTTCCGAGACTTGCCTCCTAATGAAATGAGAGCCATTATACCCAAAATTCAGGTTCTTTTAACATTGTAGATAGAAATGAATTGTTATCTTTCACCTCTCTTTATAAAACCTTGTTTCTGCCTTCAGGTAATGGCTCGGTCTCTGCCATTGGATAAACATACACTAGTCAGCAACTTGAGGAAAATTGGAGAGGTAGTTGCAGTGACTGGAGATGGGACCAACGATGCTCCTGCATTGCATGAGGCAGACATTGGACTAGCAATGGGAATAGCTGGAACAGAAGTGAACCTCTTAACTATTCTCTGTTTAGTGACTGATTAGGACAAAACTGAGAGTAACATTTCCTTTCTTTTGTCAATTTCTGGATATGCAGGTTGCGAAAGAGAATGCTGATGTGATCATTATGGATGATAACTTTAAAACAATAGTGAATGTGGCTAAATGGGGACGTGCTGTGTACATAAACATTCAGAAGTTTGTTCAGTTTCAGCTAACTGTTAATGTTGTCGCTCTGATCATCAACTTCGTCTCCGCTTGCATCACAGGTATCATCACAAGCACAACCTTTTTCACCTGTGGTTTGTCATATTATATAAGATACTAGAATTTCATATTTGAGAAATTATGCTTAGAAAAAATAAAAAATTTAGTATAATGTTAGATTTTGTATTTTAACAAAATTTTGGTGCTTTGTGTAAATAGTTCATAAAAATTAAAGATAATATAAAAGGCTAGAATATTGGGTTTTGAATAAATTGTGAAGGTTTGATGTATAATAGTTCATGAATTTGAGAAATTTTGTATTATGAGAAATTTTGTTTATTTTTGTGGATAATTGTTTACAAATTTTTTTTTTTTTATAAAACCTTAGAATTTTGAAAAATTATGTTGATATGTTATATAATAGTCCCAAAAAAACTAAAAGATTTTATAAAACGCTAGAATTTCGTATTTTATGAATTTATGCTTATTTGGTAGATAATATTTCACAAAATTGAGAGATTTTGTTGAATGCTAGAATTTTGAGAAATCATTTTGGCTTAATGAATTTTAGTCTATAAAAACTGAGTGATTTTGAGAATACCGAAGTCATCGAACAAAAAATGACCGTTAGATTTTTATAAATTATATTTTTTCCTATAAAAAAATATACATTTTTGTGGGCGAGAAAGTTGCCCCAACTTAACTCACTAGTTAAAAATACAAACATAAAAATGAGTTTGATAATATTTTGGTTTCTTTTGTAGGATCTGCTCCACTCACTGCTGTGCAACTGCTTTGGGTAAACATGATAATGGACACACTTGGTGCACTAGCTCTTGCAACAGAACCTCCACATGAGGGTTTAATGAAACGTCCACCAATCTCAAGAAACGCTAGCTTCATCACAAAAACCATGTGGAGAAACATCGCTGGTCAAAGTGTATACCAATTGATTGTCTTGGGAATTCTCAATTTCGCAGGCAAATCTCTTCTCAAACTCGATGGTTCAGACTCCACAGCTGTTCTTAACACAATCATCTTCAACTCCTTCGTCTTTTGTCAGGTACAAAAACTTTAACCAAAGCCTTTAATATGAAAGATAAAGTAAGCGATAGCCATGACTAGTAGTCTAGTAGGATGGACGTTTGGATTCAGCTCGAATCCATTTTAGTTTTGGGTATTCATGCTTTGGGTTATATTATTTTTGGGTCGGGTTTAGGATACCAAAATACTTTTGGATCCTTTCGGACTTAGTTCGGTTTCGGATATTTTCAACCTAAAATATTCAAAAGTACTCGAAATACTAATAAACTTGATTTATAAAAATAATATCAAACCTCAAAGTTTAGATCCTTTCGGGTTTGGAGTTACCAAAATACTTTCGGATCCTTCCAGATTTTGTTCCAGTTTGGCTTCCGGTATTTTCAACCTAAAATATTAAAAATACTCTAAATACTATTAAACCCCATTTTTTCACAAAAGTTATAAAAAATATCACAAAAATAAACATATAAATGAGAATAAAACATTAAAATATATCAATATTTATGAAAAAATAATATGAAAAATTTAAAAGTATATTAAAAAATAAAGTCTATTAAATATTTTAAAATAGTAAGAACTATTTAATATTTAGGGTATGTTTGGATATTTTAGGTACTATTTCGAATCTCAAGTTCGATTCGGATTTTACTTGGAGCCAAAATACCTCACATATATGATCTATTTATGTGTTTTCATAATTTAATTCGGGTTAGAGTTGGTATTTTTCGGGTCATGTTCAAATTTTGGATTCAGATTTTTTTTATGAAGCCCTAAACATGAGTATGTTTAAAAACAGGTGTTCAATGAGATCAATAGCCGTGACATGGAGAAGATAAATGTGTTCAAAGGAATGTTCAGTAGCTGGGTATTCTCAGGCGTAATGACTGTGACACTGGTCTTTCAAGTGATCATAGTTGAGTTTCTTGGAGCATTTGCATGCACTGTTCCATTGAGTTGGCAACATTGGTTACTCTCAATTGTGATTGGATCAGTGAGTATGATTGTAGCTGTTATCCTCAAATGCATACCTGTCGAGTCTTCTCATCATCATGATGGCTACGAGCTTCTTCCTTCTGGTCCTTCTTCTTCCAATTTCGCTTAATACTCTTGTTTCTTCTTCTATGTTCATTTTTTGTTTCTTCTTCTATAGTATGAGAAAAGTTCTTGAAATAAACTTCATTAGTGACCTTCTATTTAAGTCAAGAGTTTCTATTTCTGGAATTAAAAATACTTTATTGATGAACTGTTCATTTTTTAATTATGAAGTTTGTGAATTGAAATGTCTAGTTTATGGTTGGGGAAAAAATCTGAACTTGAACCATTTTTATTTCTAAAGTACTTTAGTTTTGAGTAAAATTCGAATAGAACTTGAAATATGAACAAGTATTTGAAAAATCTAACCAATATTTGAAAATTTTGAAATTAAGTCTAAATACTAAATATTTTTTTCCTCGTTTTAATTTTTTCACATTAAATATTTATTGTTATTTCTAAAAATTTAACATACTTTAAAATATTTAATATTAATACTTATATATTTAATATATTTAATATTTAATTATCAATTTTATGTTTGTTTTTTCATCATCTAATTTATGTTTATGTTTGTTGTATATGTGTAATTATCAATCTAATATTTATTTTATGTATTTTGTGATATATTTTAATGAACATGGTTTAATTTTTAAGTTTATTAATATATTGAATATTTTAATTATTTTAAGTTGAAAATATCTGAAATTGAATCGAATATCGAAAGATCTAAAGGTTTTTCGGTACTACACCTAACTCAATATCAAAAGGATCTAAATCGAATATTAAAGGAACTTAATCGAATCCAATTCAAAAAATAAAATTACTTGAGTAGATATTACAAGCACGAACCTAAAACGAAACCCCAACCCCAAACCTCACCCCGGTGCAGGCAAATGAAATCTTTTGGCAAAAAGCAACAAGTGTACGGACATACGATGATTCTCCAGATGTCAGTTCAATTAAACCGATGTAACGTGGGACTCTTCACCCTCTACCATCCATTTTATTACGCTTTTGCCATCGGAAGTTAATGACTACGACTCGTCATTCGTTAATAGCCGTCCGATGAAAAAGCAGCCTACTCTATAACTCGACCACACAAGAACACTCCCCACATTGTCCATGCTTTACAAACAAATACCATAGTCAAACAAAAGTCAACTAATCCGACGGTTAAGATTCAGTTGAAAGTGGTCCCTACAAATTCTCAAAAACGGCTTAAACGGAGTATCTCTTTTTGTTCCCTCCACGCGCCTCCGTTGGTTTATCCATTTGTAGACTCCCCGTTTAAACCGACCTCTCTCTCTACACTCTACTCTATATTGCAAACTGTTCGTCGCTTTCTCTGCCATTCTCTCGCCAACCTTTTCCAAACCCTAGAAAAACTCATAATCTCTGCAAAATCAATCGTATAAGCTCTGTTTTTCCCGTTTTTGCTGTGAGTCTGTTTTCCGGTATGGCTCCTCTGTGAATTGTACTGATAAAGTACTGTTCTTTTGCTTATGGGTTTTTAAAATGTTGGTTTACAGGATGAATACTTCGTTGCTACCATGGATGATGATGATCTCTGGAGTCTGCCATTTGGTATTCATTACTGTTTGTTGTTTTTATGGAACTGATGCGAGTGGTTTTTTTACTTTCTGGTGTTTTTGAAGTTATGCAAGAGGATACTTTTCGGAAGCAAACCTTACGTGGTTGTGAATTTTGGTTTGATTGCAGAACAGGTGCTTAAAGTTCTGATTTTTACTGGTTGGTGATTGTTTTGATTCCATGAAACAATCTGTTGTTGCTTTTTTTGTATCTTCTATGGGTTTTAGATGTGCTCGAAGAAAGTTTTCAGAATGGAAGATATTGTCTGCAAGTGTGGAGGATATTGACTGAGAAGAAGATCGATGAGCTTGAGAGGGATTCGCATGTGGCTTCCTCTGGGAGTGATGACTCGCATGATATTATAGGCTCTTCTGATTCGGTAAGAGACTTGCTCAATTTGATTTGCATGATGTTAAAGGACTCGCTTGAAAATTTCTGGCTATCAAGAGTTACCTTCTATAAGAAATTTGTTAACCAATTTGTTATGTGTTCTACAGGACAAGACCCTAAGTGCTCTTCTTCCGGATGCTGACACATCCAGTATCAGCGATGCTCAAACTCTCGCAACCAGAGAAGATATAGCTCTTGACACAAGGTTAAAGCCTCCGGAGACTGCAGCAAATGAGCCACTAACAGTTGAGGTTTGTAAGGATTTCGTCTTTTCCTGAATTCGTTATCATGCATTCATGGTATTCTTGTTTCATGCAACATGTTTTTGTTCTTTTAACTTCTAAGGATGTTTGTAGTAAAATGCTGTGTCTTTTGTATATTGGACAGGTTTTAGAAGATGCATATACCTCTTCTAGCCCTGTGTTAGCAACTAAGATTGAGGAAGTTGAAGAACATTCGTGTTCATCCTTGGTTACTGATCAAGTGGTTGATCCTTTGAAACTAGCCCCCGAGAACAAGTCTTCTTCTACTATTAGCCTAGAGACTAATGGAAGTTCAACTTTGAGGCCATTGCTTTCAGGGACCAGAGACAAGGTAAATGCTACAAACGAAGGTGGAGAAATACTGAAGGATCAAACTGTTAGCTTGCAAGATATCGTAACTGTTTCTGAACCTTTTACCACAGAGTTTCTTTTAGATATGTGCGATGAACAAGACAAAGGCAGTAAAACGCTAATTGATGAGAGAAGCAAAAAATCACATCCTGAAGCTCTGAAGACTGTTGTTAAAGACGAGTTGATCATAGAGGAAAGACAGAAGGCAGAGAGTAGTGCCTTGTTGAAGCCTAGGTCATTCCTAATAAAGAAGAGACGGAGCAAAACTGACAGTAGCAATAAAGGTATGAACACAAGTTTTATCAGAAACACCAAACAGAAAGTAGGAGGTGAAGCTAGTGACGTTAAAACTCAGTCAACACCTGAGTTCTCCAGGGGTTCAAGTGTTCCTAAACAGGATTCAGATTCATCGTTGGATTCAATAGACGGAAGAAGCCAGAGAGGTGGAAACATTGTGAGTGACTTGGTCATATCAACAAGCGAGTTGAAGAACAAGACAGGCAAGGAATTAAAAAGCATAGCAAAGGCATTGAAAGTAACACGTTACTATAAGCTCAAGAAGGAGGATCTGATTGAACAATTAACCGGGCAACTAAACTCCAGCTAACCGATTGTACAAAAGCAGAGAATGGAGCCATAACCGATTTCACTAGTATAGTTAACATTAGACCTTACAGAACACTCCTCTTTGTTTCTTTTGACGAACCTTTATCCTGAATTATCATACGGGGCTTGCTTGACTGTAGTCTAAAGTAGAATGTTTATTGGGATTATGTCATAATGAAGTTAATCTTTGCTTTTAGTAATACTTGAGCAAATAAATCTCATTGATCATAAAGAAAAGGATACAGAAGGATAGTACTGAGTAAGAGACTTAAGGAGAATCCATTTCAAGTCTTGAAAGTTTCTAATGATTCAATGTCTCACAAAGTCCAACACATTTGACCAACCCCTATGGAAAGTGGAAACTTACAAACTTTCAGATTTGATGAGTATCTTGTAGAGTGTATTCAAAATACGACATGTTTCGACAAGACCTACTGGTTTCTTTTCTTTAGAGTGGAGTATGCTTAAGATAGACTAAATTCTCCAAAAATATAAAATCCTAACGTTTTCTAAATTCTTTTAATTCTTTCGGACCATTATCCATCAAATAACATAATTTCTCAAAATACAAAAAATCTATCGTTTTATAATTTCTCTTATTTTTTGTTCACGGTTATTGATGAAATAATAATTTCTCAAAATACAATTTCTCAAAATACAATTTCTCACAGTTTTATGGACTATTATCCACTAAATCAGCGTAATTTTGCAAACTTTTAGCAGTTTACAAAATCTCTTATTTTTTTGGATTATTACCCACATAGTGAACATAATTCCTCGAAATACGAATTCTAGTTTTTTCACAAAATCACTCAGATTTATAGACTATTATCCACAAAATGAGCATAATTTTTCCAAATATCAAAATTCTAACATATAATAAAATCTCATAGTTTTTGTTGACTTATTATCCACTAAATTACCAAAATTTTCAAAAATATAAATTTTAGTGTTTCACAAAATGTCTCAATTTTTGCGAGGTATTACCTAGCGTAATTTATAAAAATATAAAACTTTAACGTTTTAGTAAATTTCAATATTATGGATTATTATCAATCAAATAAACAAAATTTTCAAGATTCTAGTGTTGTACAAAACTTCTAAAATTCGAGTCTTTTACAAAGATTAATCCATCAAATAAACATAATTCTTCAAAATACAAAATTCTAACACTTCACAAAATCTCTATTTTTGTTGACTTATTATCCACCCCTCACAACCACGTAGAGTTTACATTGAGCTGATGCCCTTGCTAGAGGGGCACGAGCACGGGACTCTCTTTTTACCCATGTAAATCATAACATTTCGGTTGAGGTGGATCCTATGATCACCATAACCGACCAACTTTGATTTTATAAATGGGTTTCGTTGACAAAAAAAAAAAAAATTCACGTAGAGTTTACATTGAGCTGATTATATAATATAAATCACCAATGAACAGAAAATTCCTTTGAATACCCGTGGGGAGATTCAAAGAGAGTTGGGGATTATCAACGAAGGAGGTGCTGGAACATATCTTGGTTTGCCGGAGTGTTTTAGTGG
>OVAU01003817.1:397-10695 GCA_900406315.1 Biscutella laevigata subsp. laevigata | reverse complement strand
CAATCTGGCCGCATGTGGTATAATCGTTTAAGTGAATATTTATTGAAAAAGGGATATATTAACTATGTGATTTACACTTGCGTTTTATCAAGAAATCCTCAAATGGATTTGTGATTATTATGTCGATGATTTGAATATAACTAGCACTCACAAGGAGATTAATGATGCANGAATATAACTAGCACTCACAAGGAGATTAATGATGCAAAGAGCTCATATGAAAGAAAAGTTTGAAATGAAAGATCTTGGAAAGACAAAAGTATCTTGGAATCCAAATTGAGCATTTTAAAGATGGAATATTTGTGCATCAATCAAATTACACCAAAATTGTGCTTTCTCATTTTAATATGGTTAAAGCAAATCCTTTGAGTACCCTGATGGTTAATAGATCACTCGATATTAATAATGATCAATTTCAGCCTTGTGAGGATAATAAGGAACTCTTAGGTCATAAAGTACCTTATATGAAAACAATCGGTGTACTAATGTATCTTGCAAAATTATATTTGGTCGAATATAGTTTTTGTTATTAATCTACTTGCAGGATACAGTTCATTTACAAGGTACAATTGATTTAGAATTATTTTATTGCAGAAACTCTGTTTTTAGTATAGTTGGCTTTGCAGATGCATGATATTTATTAGATCCACATAAGCTCGGTCTCAAAATAAAACAATTGCACTTCATGAGGCATGTAGAGAATATGTTTGGCTATGAGTCATGGACTCATCACATGCAAGAAGCAGGTGGTCTTGGTATCAATAAGGAGCCAACAATATTTATTCAAGGATAATGCGGCTTGTGTCGCCCAACTCAAAGAAGGTTACATCAAGAGTGATCAGACAAAGCATATTCTACCAAGGTTCTTCTCATACATCCAAGAGCTCGAGAAAAGCAGGGACGTAGACGTGCAATATATCCGCTCGAGTGAAAACGCAGTCGATCTATTCATAAACCCTTCCTACATCAACGTTTAGAAAACATATTCAAAGTATCAGAATGCGTTATCTTCGTAACTTCTGAGGAATTGTTTATATCAAGGGGAAATTATATCACTGCACTCTTTTTCTCTTATTACGGGTTTTATCCCAAACGGAGTTTTCCGTGATAAAGTTTTTAACGATGCAGTAGACGACACGTTCATGGTGACGAATACTCAAGAGGGAGTGTTAAAGAAAAGTGATTATTCATCACCAAAAAAAACACATGTCATTTTGTTGTCATAATGCATGTTATTATTTCTTAACTGTTACTTGTAATGCCACTAATCTCTCTTTGATGTACACACTTAGATAATGAGATGTCTTATTCCCCTTGGTTTTACACACCTATAAATAAGGTGTTGTTGTTGTATCTTTGAAATCACATCAATAATTCACAACACAAACATATGTAATTATAGCTTTATCATTCATTTCAAATCATCTCCCACAAGAAAGGAGATTCTTTCTACAAAGTGTTTCCACTCATATATATATATATATATATATATATATATATATATATTTATATACATATATATATATATAATATATAGAGTATATCATAATTGTTCATAACATTCTCAAACCATATCGTATGTATTAGTATTTTTCTTTTTGTTCTTTAAATTGATTTAATGTCATTTATGTATTTTTCAATTTTATAAGTTTGTATTTATGATTTTACTTCTAAAATAAGACTAAAGAGATTTCGAAATTATCCTAGATATTAAGATAATCTCAATTTATTGTTATGTTTTAGATTTAAAATCGATAAAATCAGATTTAATTCGATTTAATTTATTGTTATGTTTTAGATTTATATATGATTGTACTTAATAAATGTTTTTCCTTCGTTCTTTAAGTCTGATATTATTCAACAAAAAATAGCATAATGTAATTTTAATGTGTTTAAGTTTATATCTTAAACGTACTTTTAAAACAATATTATGGAGATATGTATGCGGAGGCACGTTGAGGGTATACGGGGCAATTGACCCACATGAATATTTTGTAAAATGATAATTTTAAGCTAATTTTTTTTATTAAATTAGCTAAACTAAGTAGATTTTATCATATTGCACACCCTCAAATTTTAAATTTTGAATTTTGACCCAGGTGAAAAAGTTTTCTAGATCCGCCAGTGTGTATAGTAACTAAAATAATTGTATTTGCAAATGTGCTATATTTATAATAAAACAGCATATGGTATCACAGATTGCAAGCTTATAAACACCCAAAATGTTAATTACCGATATTTATAAAATACACGGATTAAAAACATTTATTGTAAGGATAATAAAAAAACAAAAGATTAGAGTTGAAAAAATGAAATTTATTTAATTCATAGTAAATATAATGATTTAAGCATCTTATAACATCAAAATAGTGGAACAATTCTATTAAATTTTGTCTTTATTCTAGATCCACACATTCCATGAAAGGCCAACCTTAATGGTATTGTTGGTCGAATGTGGAGTTCTTCAAAGAGATGGCACTTGTGAGTTGTGACAAAGGAAACAAAATCTAACTTTGGTTAAAGCAAAGTGAGGAAGTGGCCAATCGGAACCTAAAAAGGGATAAGACAATCGAAACGTCCCTCGGCGGTTTCAAACGCCTTTTTTTTTTTTTTTGAGTGGAGAAAACTTATTATTTTTGTGATCGATGAATTTTGGATGTGATTACAAATGTTATAAAAATATTTTGTTTATAGGTGAATAAAATCATACAAAAAATGACATATTATATGTTAGGTGTTGACAACAAAATAATTTTAGTGTCATACATAATGACATTTGGAAAGTAATGTGACACATCAATGTCATGTGTTGATTAAGTGATGAATAATCACTTATTTGTTAACAATAAGTGAAGTTAGTCCAGTGGTAAAACATTTGACATCACTAGTTACTAGGTCGGGGCTTCGAGTCCCCGTGAGAGCATTTACTCCTCTCATTTGTGAGAGTTTGAGTTAGTGGACCAGCCCTTGGTGGCTCACAAAAGATGACAAAAAAATCACTTCTTTGTTAACACTCCCCATTGAGTATTCATCACCATGAATGTGTCGTCTACTGCCTCGTTAAAAACTTTATTACGGAAAACCCCGTTGGGATAAAAACCGTAATAAGGAAAAAAGTGCAGTGATGTAATCTCCCCATGAAATAAACGATTTTCATCTCCTACTCAAAAGTTACAAAGATGACGCATCTCAATACTTTAAATATGTTTTATGAATGTCGATGTAGGAAAGACTTTGGTGAATAGATCGGTTGTGTTTTTACTTGAGCAGATATATTGCACGTCTACATCCTTGCTTTTCTTGAGCTCTTGGATGTATGAGAAGAACCTTGGTGGAAGTGTTTTGTTGGATCACTCTTGATGTAACCTCTTTGAGTTGGGCGACACAAGCGGCATTATCCTCAAATAATATTGTTGGCTTCTTATTGATACCAAGACCGCTTGCTTCTTGGATGTGATGAATCAATGATCTTAGCCCAACACATTCTCTACATGTCTCATGAAGTGATGTTTCCGCGTAATTTGACGAAGTAGCGACCAAGGTTTGCTTCTATGAACGCCACGAAATTGCAGTACCGCCAAATGTGAAAACATAACCGATTTGAAACCGAGCTTTATGTGGGTCCGATAAATAACCTACATCTGCAAAGCCAACTAGACCAAAACATAGTTTTTGCAATAAAATAATCTCAAATTAATTGTACCTTGTAGATAACGGAAAATGTATTTTACACCGTTCCAATGTCTCCTGGTAGGAGATGAACTGTATATTGCAAGTAGATTACTAGCAAAACCTATATCTGGTCTAGTACAATTTGCAAGATACAAGAGTGTACCAATTGCATTCATATAAGGTATTTCATAACCTAAAAGTTCCTCATTATCCTCACAAGGTCGAAATGGATTCTTACTAGTATCAAGTGATCTATTAACCATCAGGGTACTCAAATGAATTAATTTATTCATATTAAAATGAGAAAGCACCATTTTAGTATAATTTGATTGATGCACAAATACTCCGTTTGTAAGATGCTCAATTTGGATTTCGAGACAAAATTTCGTCTTTCCAATATCTTTCATTTCAAATTCTTCTTTCATATGAGCTCTAGCATCATCAGTCTCCTTGTGAGTTTCAATTATATTCAAGTCATCGACATAAACAACAATGATCACAAGTCCATTTGAGGATTTCTTAATAAAAACGCAAGGGCAAATCTCATTGTTAATTTATCACTTTTTCAACAGAAATTCACTTAAACGATTATACCACATGCGATCTGGTTTCTTTAACCCGTAAAGTGATAGTTGTAATTTGATTTGACTGAATATATTTCCATAGATCCTCTTGTGATATTTGATTTCTCTGAGATCTTAAATCCTTTTGAAATTTTCATATAAATATCATTATCAAGTGATCCATATAAATATGTAGTCACGACACCCATAATGATATAAGCATAGAAGCCTCAAGCTTGGAGCTAGAAGATACGTTTTGATCAAGCTTGAAGCCGAGCTTGTAGAAGGATTTGAGCCGCTTTGGAAGACTATCTTGGAGAGACTTGAAGATCAGCTGCAACACTTGGAGCTTAATGGAGATCGCTCAAGTCATCATAGCCTTGCCGCTCATTTCTTGATTCACCTTAGAGGTGCCTGGATTAGTACTCTTTTTCCTAGGTTCAGGTTTATCCCAAAGGGTTTACCAAATCAGGTTTTAACGAGGCTAAGATGGGCACATCTTTGCCTAAGTGTGAATCCCTGAAGGACGAGGGACGCCTTCAAGGATCAGGTTCCTAAGGAGGAAGAGTGGCCAGACCCGTATACCGGTCAACCAGACCAGTATCTACTTCAGGAAGCCGAAGTCACTCATCCGGTCATCAACACTGTTGCCATCAGACCGTTCCAAATTATCTGCATGATCCGAAAGAGAATACCAGTGTGAATTGATATACATGGTTTTTCATAGGTTTTTGATCATCTTTATTGCTCATCTTTGTGTAGTTTAGGATGCATTTAGAGTCTTTTAGGATTGCATTTTGCATATTTTGCATTTCAGGTGATTGGAGTGGATATATGCAAGAAAGAGGACCATTTCAGATCAAGAAGATCAAGAAGATCAAGATTCAACCATATTAGCATCAAGGATCAATCAAGGGAATTCAAGACATGAAGAATGGATCAAGAAGCATCTGGATAGAGCAGAAGGATCGACTAGTGCTGCTCGATCCAGCCAGAGCAAAAAGGAGCCGGCTTGGATCGGTGACAAGGATCGAACAAGCTCGGCCGATCCAGATTGCCAAAGATCTCACCTTGGCAAGATCGACCACAAGGATCGACCAAGCCTGGCCGATCCAGTGCAACTTCAGAAAGTCAACCCTGCGATTTGAGTGTTGACCAGCTCGTTTTCTCTTCATTTCTCCTTCATATAAATACTCTCTTAAGTTGAAAACCCTAAGGGAGCCACACTTTTCATTTCTATCTTGTTCTTGACTTGGTATTGTATGGATCTATCTATTATTTGAGTTTTATTGAAGTTTATTGCTTAATCTTGTCTTCTTTTACTAATCTCATCTTCTTTATCTCTTTGTCTCTTAATCTACCACTTATATTTGTGATGAAATCCATCTTCCTCATGAGAATTTGTGATTTCTTCATGGATTGTGAATAGTCATCTCCTAAGTGGGTGATTATGTTAGATTAAGGAGGATTGACAAAGAATTTAGGTGTTTAGGGCTTAGAATCACAAGTATCCCATCCCATAATATGCTCTTAATGCTAGGTTGATTTTGGCCATTTCAACCTAGATCTAAAGAAGACTTCTAAGCCTGAGAGGTGCTATTGGTTTTTGGTTTATGTATTATGGATGCTTAGGGTTTCAATATCAAGAGATTGAATTGTTGATCTTGAGTGATTGTTTAAGGATTCATAAAAAGCTATTTGACATGTTTTGATTTGGCAATCTTTGTAATTAATGCATGTTAGAATAAGAATTTCTTATATATGGGGAATGTTAATGCTTCTTGATATGCTGCAATTGGCAAAAGACTGTGATTGTTGTATGATTAGGATAGGGGTCTTCGCCACGAGAGTGGGTTGATAGACAAGAATCCCCTAGACCTAAGATCGCCTGATTGGTTGAAATTAAACACCTAGACTTAAGTCAATTCTCCTAAAATCAACTGCCTGGTGACCTGCTTAGTTCTCCTTATCTGATTTGTTAATTTGCTTACTTACCTGCTTGGTTGCCTTTACTGCTTCGACTTATTATTGCTATTTACAGTTATTATTAGGATTGATTTAGTGATAGGAAAGCTCCTATCGCTTAGACATATTAGATGCTCTATGAGATTTACTGATCTAGTGTACTCCTGGATTGCTTCGACATTTACACTCGTATCCTCAACATCACCCTGAGTCATCTTTACTCCGATCTTCTAATCCATAGGAATACCCGGGGTAAAGATCCTCTTATCAAATTGGCGCTGTTGCCAGGGATTTCATACTAGCAATAGATCTTTTGTGTCTTTTAGGGACTAAGTCTTACTTTTCAGGTTACTAATTTTCTGCTTCTCTTTGTTTCTTGTGTTTTAGGTGTATGAACTTGCGTTCTAGAGGACCAACAAACCTTATCCCAATTCAGGCAGATATCAGAGCACTTGAACGTCAGAACACAAGAGCAAGAAGAGAGGCAGAAAGAGTACTCCATCTCCAACGTCTCGATCTAGAGATGGATGATGCTCATGATCAACCAGCTAAAGCTCATATCCCACCACAACCCGCCCATGCGAATGTTCAGGTTTCTCCGGCTGCCACAATTGGTGCTCATGACGCACCTAACACTCGGGGCCACATGACAGTCATCCGCCCACCAGCCATCAACAACAACAAATTTGAGATTAGAACCAGCCTTCCATGATTCAGGGTAGTCAGTTTCATGGTTTACCTTGGAACGATCCATTGGACCACCTCAACACCTTTGACAGATTATGCAGCACAGTTCATATCAACGGGGTATCCGAGGATCCTTTGAAGCTTCGCTTGTTCCCATTCTCTCTAGGCGGTGCTGCTCACTGATAAGAGGATCTTTACCCCATATACCTTTATGGACTAGAAGATCGGAGTAAAGACGAATATAGGTGATGTTAAGGATTCAGGTTTAAATGTCGAACCAACCCAGGATTATACCAGAACAATAAATCCTCTTTAGTATCTAAAAAGTCTAAGCAATGAAGGCTTGACTGTCACTAAAGCTTTCTTAACAAAAAATAGTAAATTCAGAATGATAAGTCGAAACAGTAAAAGCAAACTAATAACAATGAACGATTCATATAAGAAAGAACTAAGCAGGCAACCAGGCAGTTGATTTCAAGAGAAATGACTTAGGTCTATGTGCTTTAATTTCAACCAATTGGGCGATCTCATGTTTCAGAGTGTTCTTTTCTGAATGAACCCACTCTCGTGGAGAAGAACCCTATCTTAATCATGTAACAATCACAATCTCTTGCCAATTGCAAACATGTCAAGAAGCATTAACATTCCCCATACATAAGAAATTCTTATTCTAGCATGCATCAATTACAAAGATTGCCAAATTAAAACATGCCAAATAGTTTGTAAGAATTCCTTAAACAACCACACAAGAACAACAACTCAATCTCTTGACATTGAAATTCCAAGCATCCATAAAACATGAACCAAAAACTAATAGCACCTCTCGGGCTTAGAAGTCTTTAGATCCAGGTTAATTTGGCCAAAATCAACCTAGCATTAAGAGCATCTTATGGGATTAAGATACTTGTGATTCTAAGCCATAAACACCTTAAACATTTGCCAAATCACCCTAACCTAATCACCCACATAGGAGATGACTACTCACAATCCATGAAGAAATCACAAATTCTCACAAGGAAAATGGATTCCATCACAAATCTAAGTGGTAGATTAGGAGAGAAAGAGAGAAAAATGAGAAAGATAATGAGATTAACCAATAAATAAACAAGATTAAGCAATAAACTTCAATAAAACTTAAAATCAAAAATAGATCCAACACAATACCAAGCTAGAACAAGATAGTAATGAAAGAGTGGCTCCCCTTAAAGTTTTACAACTAAGAGAGTATTTATATGAAGGAAAAATGAAGAGAAATCGGGTTGGTCAACCCTAAAAACGCAGAGTTGACTTTCAGATTTTGTCTTTGATCGGCCAGGCTTGGCCGATCCTTGTCGCCGATCCAGAAAGATTGGATCTTGGCTTCTGGATCAGCAGATCCTTGTCACGATCCAGAAAGATTAGATATTTGGTAATCTGGATCGGCCAAGGCAAACCGATCCTTGCGGCCGATCCATATGCCTTAGATCATTGCTCTGTCTGGATCGGGCAAGGTTGGTCGATCCGTCTGCTCGATCTAGATGCTTCTTGATCCATTATTCATGTCTTGAACTCCCTTGATTGATCCTTGATGTCAATATGGTTGATTCTTGATCTTCTTGATCCTAGTTGCTCCTCTTCTTTGCATATATCCACTTCAATCACCTGAAATGCAAAATATGCAAAATGCAATCTTAAAAGACTCTAAATGTAACCTAAACTATACAAAGAATGATCAATAAAAATGATCAAAAACCTAGAAAAAGTATGTCTATCACTCACCAATGGGAAGTCAGGCTTCCAAGGGATTCAATCACCACCTGGGCTGATTGTAAGAAGGAGTTTGTCACAAAGTTTTTTTCCCCAACTCGTACAGCGAATATCAGGAGTGAGATCTCAGGATTCACTCAGAGAGCTATGGAGAGCTTTGATGAGGCATGAGACCATTTCCTCTCCTACACAATCAAATGCCCACATCATGCATTCAATAAGATCTGCTTGCTTAACACTTTCTTTCGAGGCTTGACAGAGAAGTTCCAGCTAGTTCTCACTACAACAAGTGGAGGGAACTTCCACAACTTAACAGCGGAACGGGGAATGCAGCTGATTGAGAACTCTGCTCAGAGTAGTAACACCCACAGAGAAGACTATGACCGCTCCAACATGGGGCGTGTGGATACCAAAGATGATGGGTACAAGAAGGAAATTCAGTCTCTGAGTGATAAGATTGACCGCCTGATCAGTGCACAACATGTTACAGTTAACTTCGTAGGCAATGTAGATGACGATATCCAGGAGGATTTTCAGATTGAAGAGGTTAGCTACATGGGTAACCAGGGCTACATACCTCCATTCAACACCTACAACAACAACCCAAACCTCTCATACCGCAACAACAATGTCGTGAACCCTCATGATTAGGTGTATCCAGTTCAACGACCGGTTCAGAACCAAGGCTATCATCAACATGGTTAACAGAACCACCCCCATTATCAGACTCAGAACTATCAGACTAGACCTTCAGGGTTTCAAATTTCTCCGCCTATGCAGCAACAACACTCAGGGAATGCTGCATCAGTGATCTCCAAGGAAGATCAAGCCAACGTCATGCTTCGCCAACTCATAGATGGCCAGACGAAAAACAACATCGATTTCGCTACATTCAAGAAAGAGATCAACGCTAAGGTGGATCACTTCTACAATGATTTGAATGGGAAAGTGGAGTCCATGTCTTCTGATAAATAGGTTTTTTACGCCTATGATCAATCGAATGTAGTATAGAGGGTTTAAATGTCGAACCAATCCGGGATGGATTCACGTACTAGAACTCTAGAGAATCTGTCTAGTCTAAGTCAGAATAGGGGTTGTCTGTCACTAACAATCCTATTAAGCATAAAAGAGAACAAAGCAGAAAATCAACAAAACAGAAAAGATAATGAACTGAAGAAGACTTAAAACAATATAAAACTAAACAAAATAATAAAACTAAATAAGACTTGAAACGATATGAAAGATAAGCTTATGGACCAGGGCAATGAATCATGCAGTCGATTTCATGCAATTGAAGTTCAATTCAACAATAAAACATATGCTTAGTCTAAGATCTATCCAATTTAGCCTAATCAACTCTCGTGGCAGAAGCCCCTATCCTAATCATGCAACACACACTCTCGTGGCCATATTCATAAATAAGAAGCATCAGAGGTCTAATCTCGTAGAAAGGCTTCGAAATAGCACAAGATCAGTTCATTCAGACATCTTATCAAACACTCTCTTGGCAATAATCTACCTAAAATCAAGATGAGGTTAGCAAAGTCTCAAATAGCATTAAGAACACCAATCAAGTGAAGATATATGAAAGATTAAACACAAAACATCAAAAGCAATAAATCTAAGTCTTCATCAACCCTAAATCCATGAACTTAAAAAGAACTA
>OVAU01003816.1:0-10695 GCA_900406315.1 Biscutella laevigata subsp. laevigata | reverse complement strand
GAATATGAGACTAAAAACCCCTAAAACCAGACACATCACATACACCTAGAGAGTACCCGTTGATTCCTCTGTTGGAGAGCATAAGAGAAATGCTAACGCGTTGGTTTTTCGAACGTCGAGTCGTGAGTGCAAAGAACTCTTCACCGTTGACAGCTGACATCAAAGATAAGATCGCTCACAGGACAGAAAGCGCTAAATCGCTTATTGCTTTCCCGTCTACCACCAGGAGGTTTGAGGTCAAGGGTGGCGCGTAGGCGTGGACCATCACACACTCACTGATGAGGTTTATTACACAAGTGCATGAAGAGTTGTTTAGGAAGAAAGCATTAATCCTATTGCGGTTCCTGAAGATGAGTGGGTTATTTCATCGACTGACGAATTGGAAGTCTTACCAACTCAAACAAGGAGAGGACCTGGCAGACAAAGAAAAAGACGACACGAGACCGTAGAAGATAAGATAAGGCTATCTCAGTCATATTAGGGCTCTAAACCGTTTAGGAGGCACATATGCGCTCGATGTGGTAATGAAGGCCACAATAGAGCTACATTTGATATTCTAATCTATATCATGTTTCATTGTGTCATTTTTAGATCACTTGGATCATTTTTTCCGTGTTTGGATCTTTGTGTCTCGTATTTGGATCACTTTTTCATGTTTTAACAGGTTTTCTATTTATGTGGCAAGATTGAACAAGGCAGGCGTCTTCTAGATCCAGAATACGTGGTTTGGATCCAAAAAAACGTCGTCGAACAAAACAGGCGTCTTCTGGATCCAGAATACGTATTCTGATCCAGAACAACGTCGTCGAACATAACAAACGTATTCTAGATTTGAAATACGTGTTCTGATCCAGATAACTTTAAAACTTGAATGAAAAGTTATCATTAGGCACAATTTACGAGTACACATTAAACTTGAAGGGGCACGATTTCTAGAGTGCATGCGGAAGAACTTGAAATGCACCATATAAGAAACACACAACACTCAACCTCATACGCCATAATTTCTTCTTCCTCTTACAAGAGATCTCAGAAACAAATAATGTCTCTAAGTAATCTACCTGACGATATTCTGCGAGATATCTCTATACGTTTTACAGACTCTGCTTTACCTGATATTCACAATCTCGAACAAGTTTCAAAGTCCTTTCAGAAACATTGCAATGACCGTTATGTTCTCCAACAAGTTTCTCCCCATGGACATCCCATGCTACCATTGACTTGCGACCATGAAAAGTTGAGAAAGTTTTCAAGAGTTTCAAGAGAATTTACAAGAATGGAAACCCCAAAGCGTTATACTGTAAAGGACTCGTCAACTACTTTCACTGTAATAGCAATGAACTAAAACAAGGTAGAGGACTAGAACAACTAGCGAAGGCGGCAAACAAAGGAAACCAACGAGCACAATACGTTTACTGGTTGATCCTTATATGTCTCGGTGGCAAGACAAAATAGATTGACTTCAAAATCTTGTCTCATGTTATAAAACCTTTAACGAAGGAGGGGGAAACACTTCAGAGAAAGATCAAAGAGAACGTCCCATGGAACGGCGAACCAATGTTGGGACAACTCTAAAGAAACTACGTTCATGACAGGTGCAACTGCGATGGCCGAACAGATATGTTCTTAGCGAAGGATTGTGGTTGGGAGCCTTATGTCGAGAATCTGCCTTCTTGATTATGTGATATTTGTTTGTGTCATCATGAAGTTAAACGTCTCTTAGATAGATATTGATTTGAATTCTACTATTTCTTTTGTAATGTAATTCTTTTACGGATATGACAAAACACTTGGCGTTATACTCTCACAAGACGTCTTTTGGATCCAAAACACCTAATCAAGATTCTAGATCAGAATGCGCCTTCTGGATCCAGAACACTTGATCAGGTTTCTATGTTAGAATACGTATTCTGGATCCAGAACATCTGATCAGGTTTCTATTTCAGAATACGTATTTAAACAGACATAACAACTTCATATAGAATAGCATAATCTTACATTTATTAGGAGTTAAATGACCAACATAGTCGACAAAACAAGAGTTAATAGACACAACGTAAATAGACAGAACATAGACAACATACTATACAGAACATAACATAGTAGACACAAAAAGATCATGTAGATCTCATATGCTCTAAACATCTCCAATCTCCTTGAGAATGTCTTGAAGCATCTTGATCGTAGCCCTGATGTTTTGACGGTCCTCGGGTGTGGAGTTCCGCCCAGTAGTAACCACCGATGTGATCTGGCTATATCCCGATCCCATTGTCGGTTGCGGTCTGATTGGCATGTTCGGTATCAACGGTCCGATCGACGGCCTCGGTATACCCGGAGCCACTCGCCAGACCGATTCTTCCGCATCAGAATTAAGATCGTCAACATTGTTAACTTCAGTTGGCATTGCAATTTTTTTGCTTAAGTGATGATGGAAAGTGGTTGTATTTAAGAAAGAGTTCGATATTAACTGCAATTTTTTTTCGTGCGCAAGTGGTTTTCAGATCCAGAACACGCGATATGACTTTTTATAGCGGCTGAAAACCGCTATTGATAATATCAATAGCGGTGTAGAAAACGATCTGATTTGATCCACGATAGTAGGTCTGACACATAACATAGCGTTTTCATCTGATGTTATGTTTTGTTTTATAGTGATAGCATCTTTTTTCTTTGCAATCTTAAATATATACAAATAGCGGTGTTTTATAGCTATAATTGAATGTAATAACTGTTTTGAAATTTCCTTTTTAATAGCGCTTACATATAGTAACATAACAACATTATTACATTATTCTGCTATTATATTTTTTGAAATTCCTAGAAACTAATATTAATAATAACAATTCTATTCATAATTTTTTGTAATTATTATTTATTTTGGGAATATTTGTAATGATAATAGTAAAATAATCAATGCATTAGATAAAAATCATCAAACATTTCCATGTTTACTAAAGAGTTACATTTCCATAATTGAAATTACAAAATCTTAAAACCTATCATATATTAGCTAAGACGCTTTAAACCTATTATGTCTTCCTTATACCTATAAGACTTCTAAAGTAGAGTGTCACTCTTTCTTATAACAATCTTCGAATCCTAAATGTGGTATCAAAATTGGGTCCATCTTCAAATATAGGTCCTTTTCCTGCCCGAACCTACAAGATATACAAATTCCGTACGAGAAGATCATAAACGATTCAGTGCAAGAGATGTCAATAGAGTGAAGCAGGACATGATAACTTACAGGCATGGCAAAAGGCAAAGATGAAGAGAAGGAGAGATAAGTGGGCTCATTGATGTTCCTCAAGAATGGGCATCGAAGGAAATCTAACTGAGAAGAAGTAATGGAATTTTCGTTCGAGTCTCCATAGCAAAAATCCATTCTTGTTGAGCTGAAAAAGGAAAAGAAACTGAACAAAAACAACAAACAAACGAATCATAAGAATAGCAACTAGAATTATTAGACTGAACAGCAAAGGGGAATCATAATGAAGCAAGCCAAAGCTTCTAAGAAACTAATAAGTCAGATGATGCGATACTGTTTAACTTGGAATATCAGGATTACCGAACAAAATTTCCATCCAGAATCTCTAATCAAAAGCCGTATGGATCTTGTGTGCGTGTTTCACCTGAATATTCAATAAATAACTTTTATATGATTCCATTCTTTGTCCTCCTCTATGTATTTTCACATGTTTTCTTGACAAATCCTTCACACGAATATTCAAAAACTCTTGAACATGTTTCAATGTCTGCATCAAACCACCAAAGGCATTAACGTGAGCTATTCGAGATCAACCAAAAGATACATTTATGATTCATAAATTTCAAACCTTACTGTCGATTTGTTATGAGATCTTCGTAGAAGAAAACGATAAGAGGAGTGGTATTGAAATAATCTAAAGCCTTTGCAGCTAAGTTCTTTGTTTTTTTTTCTAAATCGTGGATCAAAGATGTTAGAGTTGATTACAGGCTTATACCTAGAAAGCAAATCTGCCTGTAATGGAGAAGAAAGTATTCAAGAATCCAAAAACAAAAAACGAGACATATGCATGCATATGATAATAATATTAGCTTCTTCTCTCTTCTCTCACAGGAGGAGAAGGTTCGCCGGCGTGAGGAGGAGAAGACTCGCCGTTAACTAGAGAAGGACGAGATAGAGACAAGGCCTTCGTCGTCGCACGCTCTGACCGGATGAGAAGGACCTTCGCTTGCCTCACCGTGTCGGAGGTTCTCACGTCGTGCCCAAGAGGATTAGCCAGATCTGAATCCGCAACGAGAGTGCGAGAGAGAAAGCAAAAAGACAAAGAGAGAAGAGAGAGAAAAATGTCAACTGTTTTGGACGTGAGTTAAGGGTGTAAAATGGTGGAGTTATTTTCACCCATCAGATTGGTTTTAATCAAGGGTCAAGAATGAATTAAGGTGATTCTAGTATATGTAGATTAGCCAATCAAAAATAGATTAGGCAAAATTATAATTGATGTATTATATTGATATTTAAAGTAGCCAATTATATGTAGAATATATATAGTGTTTATAGTTTCAAGTTTTAAATTGATTTTTATACGACTATTTGTTTATCTTTTAGTTTAAAGTTTAGTTATGATTTAGGGTTTATAATATATGAATTAGAGTTTTAAGGTTTGAGTTAAGTACAATCCAACCTATAAATATATATACTCTAAAATTTACTTGTAGGTTCAAAAGATTAAATCACCAAATCTTATATGAATTTGATAAATTTAAATAATAAATACTATTTTTAAAGTATACGAGATGAAATTATTTGTATAGTCTAAGACTTTACCGTTTAAAGTTTAGAGTTTAGAGTTTAGGGTTTAGAGTTTAGAGTTTAGAGTTTAAAAGAAATGATTTGTATAATAAAAAAATATTTCTTAAATAATAAAAATAAAATTTTTTAAATATACTAATTATCTACAAATTTTAAAATATTATTTATTATATCTTCAGAAAATTAAAATTAAAAACAAGTTTGGTGTTTAAAATTTGAGGTTTAGCACAAAACAACATAGTTTTGATTAAGTGATTTGGCCAACCAAAATTATGGGCTTTGGGTCATTAAAATAGTGGGCTTTACAAATTTTAAAGATCCATTCAAATTTAATGATGAAAACCATTACGTTTTCATCTCCTTCTCAATTCACAATCTGACTTAAGCTCACGAAGAACACATGACGATTCTTGTTTGTGTTATTGTTTGATTCGAGCTAGTTTTAGTTGGTGAGCTTAATTGAAGATTCAAGCTCATAGATATCGAGATCTGCAGTTCTCTTGAAGCTTAGTGGAAATGTTTTTTAGATTTAGGATCACACAGTGAAGAGATGGGGAAAAAGCAAAATGGTTTTCTAACGATAAGAAAGCTTTCAGTCCAGATTCAAAGGTATCAAATCATCAAAGTCTCTTAAATTCTATCTTGATTTTGAATTCATCTTCCCATGTGTTTATGCTTGATGCTTTTAGAAGTCGAACCAACACAAATCGCTCGACATTATAAATGGTGGTCATCCAATGGCGGATTATAACGCCAGAGAATCTCCTCCTCCTCTTGAGGCGAATTAAAGTAGTTGAAGTGGTTGTCGAAAAGAACATTAATATTTCCCCTCCTTCAACAGATATTCTTGCAGTTCCATCTTCATCTACTCCTGAAGCCGTTCATCGTGCTACACCTTTTCGATTTGCCAGAAAGTCAAACGAAGAAGCTGCTGCAAACTCGATTCAGATTATATTTAGATTGGTTGACGGTTTTATTTCTCTGAAATTTTCTATGTGGTGCAGTCAAATTTAGAATCGAGTTTTTGAGACTTAGACAATGTCCAACGCTAAGAGATTTTGGGTTTCTAAGACAAAAAATAATAAAATAAGGCTCATGTCATCCAAAACTCAAAGAGCTGAATCTTTATTTGGAAATTTGGGATTGAGTTTAGATCCGCTACGTGTCACTCTACGATTGGTTCGTCCTTTGGATGCAGAAGAAAAATCTTTTCTTCCCGAATGGCAGCGGCTCTTCTCGATTCACGATGGGAAACAACTATCGGAGAGGTAGTTGACGAAGTCATCTTCCTCAGCTTTACAGTGTGGGATGTCGGGGTCATGACAAGGTATTGTTATTACATTTCTCCATGAGTGAAATTTTAGCTTCTTTTCTTATGATCATGTGCAATAACTATGTCTAGACTCTGGTTTCAACTTCACATTAGTAATTTAGGCAGAGGGTAGAAGTATAGCTCTGGTTAGAGAAAGATTCTTTCCTTTGCTTTTAGCGATGAAGCCTGAGACGGTTCATCACCATAGCTTAACATTCTAGCATATATATGCACTCATGGAGTTAGGAATTCAGATGAACAAATTTAGATTGTAACTCACTTGATTCATGTTGTTTTGTCTAATAACATATTGGCGACCAAAATGTTGAAACTCGGAGTGATTGCTTAAGTGTGCCTTCTCACTTATAACCATTATATGTTAGTAGCTGATAGCCTGATACTGAGTGAATGAACATGAGTGTTGATGTTAATTTTTGAGAAGGAGGCTTTGATGAACTATTTGTATAAGTCCAGGGAGATAGAGAGAGAGGGGTGCAAGAGTGTTACACTCATGTAGGTAAATGAAATTTTTAAAACATAATGATGAACATATTGCTCTGATATTCTCTTTTACCAGACAAATCTTCAAGTATATGTTTCTACAACTATTCCTCAGATCATAAGCAGAGACAAAAGTATACTTGTTTGCCTTCTGATTGTTGGCAGGATGAGTTGAGAGATGATGTGCTTCTTGTATTTGCCAACAAGCAAGATCTTCCAAACGCAATGAACACGGCTGAGATAACTTGTTATATTTCAGGTTTGTGTTCGGAGATAAGCTTCAGAAGGTGGAGATATTGGAGAAGAGTGCAGAAGATGGAGATATTGGAGAAGAGTGGCTGGTTTGTGTTCGGAGATAAGCCAAGATTGAGGTGAGTTTCTACTTCTACCAAGACTAGCAGTTTTGGATTGTCTTCTTTAGGATGAGTGCTTTTGAATCTCAAGACTAGCAGTTTTGGATTTAGGATTAGTCCACTGATTTGAGAATTCGAACACATGCAGTTTAGTGTATCATTTGGAATGAGTTTGAGAATGTATAGGATTTATATCTTTGATCTTAGATTTTGATTATTATTTTCCTCCAGAGTTAGAAGTCCAGTGTAGACGAAAAATATGTTTGCCAAAAACAAATCTTATAAATGTTCCTTTAATGATCTGTCTAATTGATTGGTGGTCCCAAAACACAAATCTCATTAGCATTTATTTGGTGGAATTCAATTGACAAGAAGGTGAAGAAGAAGAGCAAGGAACAAAAGAAGAAGAAGAACAAGGAACAAAAGAAGGTGAAGAAGAAGAAGAAGAATCATAAGGTATTCTTGCATTGGATCCCTTATTTAGGAGAGTTTCTTTCAAAGTATCTTAATTGTGGTTTTAGGTTAATTAACCATTATTTTAATTCCTAGAACCACTAATGTGGTATCTAGGGTTGTAGATGCTCTTAGCATTTGATTGTGTTTTCTCTGAAGGATTTATTGGCGAACTAAGTTTAAGCTAACGAATAATTGGGAGGAAAACTAAAATGATGTCGTTTTCATTAATGAGTTTGTTTTAGTAAATAAAAACTTGGTCAAATATTACGTTGACTAAAGTTTTTAGATTTTTGGATGTACGATAACGTTTATTTTTAGTTCTACAATGGTTAAGTCCTGATACTTAGCAAATTGACGCGGCCAAAAAAAATTTTTTCCCGCTAAACAAACAATAGCGTTTTGAAAATCTAAAAGCTATGAGAAAAACCAGTTTCCATCTACAATAGCAGTGACGCAAAAAACGCTATCTTGGGACGCTATAAATAGTCATATTTCTTGTAGTGACGTGTTCTGGATCTAATCCAGAATACGTGTTCTAGATTATTCTTGATCCAGAACCATTGATAACTTCAGTTGGTATTGCCATTTTTTTGCTTAAGTGATGATGGAAAGTGGTTGTATTTAAGAAAGAGTTCGAAGTTAATGTTGTAATGTTGTATTAATACCCTGAAATGACGTTTATCGACATTTCGTGATGATAGCTAGCAACCTTTCGTTGATGAATGCACTATTAACTACTGGTTTTCGGATCGAGAACATGTGTTCTAGATTATTCTTGATCCATAACACGTGTCACGAGTGGTTTACGAGAGGGAACGACGGTTCATTTTCCTTCACACCATTTTACAGCTATTAAATACTCTCCATTAATCCCCTAATGAACACATAAGTCAAATCTATTCTCGAGAAAAAACGAAAACACAAGGATGGCAGCTAAAATCATGGATTTACCAGAGCACCTTCTTGTTGACATCAGTGTTCGTGTCGCCAAAGCCTGTGGACTTGACGCACTGAGCCTAGATATGGTTAACAAGGCGTTTAATGCGCAGTACGAAAGTCAGAGTGTTCTACGCAAATGTTCTTTGGAGATTCTTCGGTTATATCCTGCATTTGAACCTGAAGACGCAGAACGATTCATGAGGTTTATGAAGAAACTTATAAGGGCTGGAAATGTCGAAGCACTCTATCACAAAGGATTGGAGCATTGCTTTGATGCAACCAAAAGGCTAGCAAAAGGAAGCAAAGAACCGGATGAGTTAACCCGCGCTGCTGATGGAGGTTCTCGAAAAGCACAACTTATTCTTGGGATTATACTTGTGTGTCTAGGTGGGGTACGAAAAGGAGAAGCTTATGGGTTTTTGGCTGGGCTAATGCGACCGAGGCTGTCACAGACGAGTGATGAGGTGCGGGACATGAGGATGACCTTGAGGGATGTTGTGATCTGGAGATCTGGAATAACTGCAGCGGAGCTCTTATCTGCATATTCGCATGGCCCATGCGAATATGGAGACACCGCCGCCTCCGCCACCGAGACGTTGCACTTCCTAAGGTTAGTGTATGCCTGGGAGGATGCTTGTTTTTGTCGAAGGGCGACACTGAAGAGACTCCTCCCATATGTCTAACCTGTTTCTGGTACCGTGAAATTGTGCTCTTTTTGTCAAACAATCCTCAAAGCGTTGATGAAAGAATTTGAACGTTTTAATGTTTGGTTTGTTTTGTTGTTAAAACCCCTAAGTTAAATCGGTAGTTAAATGTTGGTTTGTTTCATGTTTGTTAATGTTTGTTTCTGTAAAACCCTAAGTTAAATCGTTTAATGTTTGTTTCATATAACTAGAATTATATTGCGGATATGACAAAACACAGAGTAACAGACTACAAAAAAGAGTAATATCAGAATACGTCTTATGGATCCAGAACGTCTGTTTTATGATCCGATTTACACGTAGTCTGGATCCAGAATACGTATTCTGATCCAGATACATGTAGACAAAACAGAAGTAACATATGTGTTCTGGATCCGAAATACGTCTTCTGGATCCAGAACATCTGGTTTAGGATCCAATTTACACATAGCCTGGATCTGGAATACGTCTTCTGGATCTAGAACATCTGATTTAGGATACAATTCGAGAATTCTAAAATTTGAAACCCTAAAAATTCATCAGAAGTGACGGACTCAAAGAAAAAGACATTCATTCATAAAGAATTCTAAAATACGTATACTGGGAGTGTCGTAAATGTCGAACAAACCTCTTCAAATAGCTTGAGAAGAGTCGACGCTGCAGCGGAGTAGAAGTTTTTGGATTCAAAAGTGAGATTATGTTTCGTCGCCGGCACGGAGAGGATGAAGAAGAAAACTGATTATGTTTAGAAACGGTTGTGTTTATGTTGATCGGACCATAAATAGGATTCTGGTTCATGTTTTATTTCTCAATTTAATTTCCATAGTTTATTTGGTTTACAGATTTAATTGTTTAAAATAAAAAATCGAAATTCATAAACATATTCAGATTTAAATCAAAGGTAAAATCGGATTAACACCAAAAATAAAACCTAATCACACACAAATAAAAATCAAAGGTCTAAATGCACAAACATAAAATAAAATAGGCCTATTTTAACAATTCTTTATATTATATATTATCATGTGATATCCATCAATAATTTCACCTTACCACTCCCGTTCCTTTTGATATATTACACTTGAAATATATATAATACTACACATGAATATAAATGAAAACACCGTGCGTAGATATAATCGTGCAAATAAGAAAAATTATATATCAACAAAATAAAAGAAATACATACCTATACAAATAGAAAGTTGTGTCAAGAAGACCACCAAAAAAAAATCCTTCTCTCTCATTTTAGCGCCGCCGCACCTCTCTTTTTTCTTCCCCTGTTTTGGCCGGCGAAGATGGCTCCGTTAGCATCATCGCCGGCACGTGCTGTTCTCTCTTCTGTTTTTGTTTAGTTGTAGCTGCGGTTCGATCTCTGAAGCTCCCTCTTCTTCCGTTTGGCGACCAGATCGGACCTTCTCCTTGCTCGTTCCAACCGTTTTGCTATGGCTCCTCCTCTCTGCTCACGACGCCGGCCTCCTTAGCCTCTTCTCTCTGCTCGCTTTCACACTTTTGTGAGACGAGATGTGCTTCCTCGGTGTAGAGGTTTCTCGAGTTGGCATTGGTGGTGTTTAGAACGGTGGTTCTCCGGTGTAGAATGGCGTAGATCTTGTCGGAGCTCTTTTCGGTGGGTCTTGGTCGAGTTCGGGTATGGTT
>OVAU01003815.1:0-10698 GCA_900406315.1 Biscutella laevigata subsp. laevigata | reverse complement strand
TTTAAATAAATAATTAAAAACGAATTTTTTATTAAAATCACTTGAAGATTAAAATATGTTCTATAAAAGATTTTAATAAAAGATTTTAATTTTTCATAATATATACAATGGCATATTATGTAAATCACACGTGAAGGTAAGGTTATTTTTTAAAAATGCTTCTGTTTTAATAAATAGGGGATTAGTAATAGTCAACAAAGTTAACTATATTTTGCATGGAATATGATATTATAAGTTCACTCTAGGACAAGCATTCAGATATTTCCAATTTGATTTTAATCCTAATTTGATTACTCTAATGGCTTTAAATTATAATAAAATTATTTGTTTGTTCCAAAAATCACATAAGTAATCCAGCATTTAAATTAAAGATCTCCCATTTATAAGGATACAACAGAGCGATAAGGTCAGAGTTGACCGAATTTGTATAAAATTGTCATGAAATATTTTTTATTAGTTAGGGCATGTTCGTTTCAGTTTATTTGACAACTTTTTTATTTGTATCGAGATGTTACATTTGATATTAAAATATTCAACTATAAATATTTGAAATATTAAAAATTCTAGAGTTTAGATGTAAAACAAAACATTTGGAATCACATTTTTTTATTTTTTAAAACATATTTTTTTGGAGAAAATATGATTTTTCAATTTCCTAGAAAACATGCTATCAAAAAATAAATATGTGACTGCAAATATTTTGAGATGCGGATTTTACATCTAAAGATAATTAACATCTAGGTTTGTTCATATTAGTAGGGTACTTTTTTAACGGATCTGAAATTTATATCCAGCTGCAACATTTGGATATCAAATGTAATACAAAACTAAAATACGAATGCAACATCTATAAACAATTTTCAAATGCAGTATTTAGATCTTACATGCAGATAAAAAAAACCAACATGTTCTTGGATGAGGTTAATGTTTTGTTAATCTTAAAAGTTGATTAATAATGATTATCTTTAGTATTGTCAACGTTGTCAAGATTGTTCCTGTCGAAGCACTTCCTTTTTGTAGACAACAAATTATGATTGCATCTAATAATGATCATGCTCTTGCAAGTAAGAGTTTAGTATCTTGGACTTTTAATTGAATAAAATAGTGTGATTTTCACTATGAAGCATTTTTCAAATTTTATTCACGCCATAGAGCATTTTTAGGGAGTCTTTCACTCTGAAACACAAATTTTAGATTTCAGTGTCAATTAAAATTTTTTATGATGATTTTACCCCTTAAAAAATTAGGTTACGAATCCTTTTATAAAAACAATTTAGAGCATTTGTTTCTCACATTGACCACATTCTCCACACTTAGTTACAAACGAACTAAATCCTCTGCCAAACCATTCTTATTAAATGTCTATAAATTTCTATTGTTCTATTGTCTGTTGAAACCGTACAACAACTGTTCCCCTAACTGAATGATATTTTGAGGGATTTGAGAATCACAGTTTCAAGACGATCCGATTTTGAAAAATTTCCGATGGGAAGCACGCCGTTGCATAGTGACAACAGTAAAACTCTCGTTCCCGGAGGCTTGTCCTTATTTTTCATTTTTGAATTCACAGTAGATGTTATGTTTCTCTTTGTTATTTTGTAATTACGTTTCGCGAGTTGATCCTTATGATTTATAGTTTGTACGTAATTTGCAAATAAGAATTTAAATTGTTGATGGGTTTGAAATCCATATATATGGCTTTCTATTGTTTTGGAATTGTGGGTTTCAAGTGTGTATCGTTATCTAGAGAAGCTGAGATTTCTGAGATTTTATGCTATCAAGGTTAGCAAATAACATGTGCTCTGCTGCTAACCATTATCCAGCTTTGGTAAAACCTTTTTTCCTGAACACAATCTAGGTTGTGTGATTAAGATTCATTATTCGTATGGTTTTAACGAACGTTTTTTTTGCTGAACATGGTTAGTTATATTTGATTGTATTTCAAAATTGTGTAAGTGAATTGATGTCTAACCATGTTGATCAGCTGAACTATATGTAAAGAAGGATGTGATAGAATTTCGAATGTCTGACTCGTGGATAGAATGTTGTAGGTTAAACCTTGATCTTAATTTAGAATGTGAAGCTTGAAAATCTCTCTCTCTTAAGCTTCCTCTCTCTAGAAACCTCTCAACTCTCGGAGAGTTTTCCGGCGAGTGTGAAGCGGCGGAGCTTCTCTTCCTCTGCTTGCCCTTATCGACGTGCACCGCGTTCTTCTCCCCCTCCTCCTTCCGGCACTCTTAAGCTGCGACGGCGATGGAGAACCTCTCCTTGCGAAAGCGCCAACCTAGCCTCGGATCTAGGCGGAGGAGAGGCTCTCCCTAACCGGAATGGCGCTCAGCTCCGTTCTTCAGTCCAAGGTCAGGCTCTCTCGATCTTCGTGCTAGCGAGGTCCCCGCGTCAGACTGGTAGATCTCTCTCCCCCTTCGTCACCAAAGCTCAGATCCGCATCGAGGATTACCCCTCTTTCCTCGAAAACGCTGCATGGAGCTCCTCCGACAGGTTCTAGCATCTGACTCGACGGCGGGGTCGGTGTCTAGCTGTTTCTCCGTCGGCCTCCGCTGGTAAATTCAACCCTTCGGTTAGTCTCAAATCCCTTCAAAACCGGCCGGTGGGGTCCCGATTCCGGGGACGAGGCGGAGCTTGCGACTCTCATGAGGATGTCTTTTACGGGTTCTGTTTCTTGGCCGTTACTGTCTTGGAGTTAGGCCAATGGGAAAGGAGGTTTGGGTCTCCGTCAAATACTTAGGCCGAGTCCGAGAGAAGTAGTGGTCAGGAACAGAGCAGCGGCGGAGCTGATCTTCGGAGACGGCGGCGGCAGAGAGATCGAAGATGAAACTCGTTTTTAGGGTTAGGTTTGTAATGGGCTTTAACCCACAAAACGTGTTTTGTTTCTTGGGCCAAATAAATGGGCTTTATTTGTTATTGGGCCGGTTGGGCTAGGTTTAATGAAAAAAGGAGGGGTAAAAGGTCTTTGCACAATGGAATAGTGCTTTAATGTAAAAGAAAAGAGATAAGTGTTTTAAAGTGATATTAGGTTATAGAAAGGTGCTTTAGAATGCAAAATTTTCAATAAAAAATAGGTTAGATCATTGCTTTTTGTAAGAATCCACTCTTAAATAAGAGTTTTCGAAATTGTCTAAAAACCGTAACGTGTTCTCACCCTATTGGACCGTGGTTTTTATGGTCAAGAAAAACAAAAGCTTTCCCGAAAATAACAATTTTCTTTCATTTATTCTAATTTACAAATAATATTATTTTATTCTTAAATTAAGTATCTTCTATAAAACCCTTTTTATTTATTCAGTTTTTAAAGTTTTTTTTAATTTGAATTTTAATTTAATTAATCATTATTTAATTCATCCCTAATCAAGTATCTAGCAATGTGGATGATATAACTAGTTTATATGCGTTTGGGGAATCTCAAAATTGATTTGAACCAAAAAATTAAAACAAGGTTGATTATAACAGTCTAAAATATATATTCAGAGGTGAAAACTTACAAAAGAGATTAAAGCTTAAGTCAAAATCATATACTAAATGAAATGACTTTAAGAAAGTTACACATCTCCAACTTGAAGAGCAACGGAAGAATTCAACATTGTTGACAAATTCTTTAAATTCATTTAACTTAGTTTTTTTTAGTTTTTTTTTAGTTATGTGAACATATATACCATCTCTATGGTTAGACCTGCTTTTGACTGTGGTCAATGTTGGACGTAACAAGTGATAAAAACTCAAGTCACGTCGATACAACTGAATATCAGATACTATTGGGAGAAATTACTACTGTCAATTGGGTGGGATATTCATGACTTATTCCGGTTCAAATTAGTATTGTCTTCGATCGGAATTGGAAAATAATATATTATGTAGTCTGAAGTTTGGCTGTGTAATTGACATTGAACATGTTCAAATAAATATAAAGCTAATTTAGAAAATAATTCTCATTTTCATAAGAAAATATTTTTATGGATTAAACTTTATTTTCTTCATGTTGTTTTAAATTAAGAATTAAATTTTGTAGTTTTTAACCTTTTAATATTTATTTTAGATTATATAATAATTTTCGTTTCATAGTTTTTATTAACAGATAAATTAATCGGCAGATATACCTATTTAGAGGTGGTCATTATAATAATTGGACGAAATAATATTTTATTCAAAAAACATTTACTTGTAACTGTCCATTCGGAAAGAAACAATCTAATGAAGTGAACGGTTCTAGAAGAAACTTAGCTGGTATATAAGTCAAAATAAGGCACAAGACTTTATTGTAATTAAGGAAAAAATCTCGAGAAAACAAACATTATCAGAAACCAAGTATGGACCATGCGTGCATGACAGACACTTCGAAGCTATGCAGAACACGAGTAGTGCATGCTTCTCTTGCGTTACAATTGAATTACGGTTCGTGAATATATTAAGAAAATACCATCTCTATCCGGATTTTGGGGAACATCAAAGCTCAATTCTCGTCCGTTCAAATTATCATTACTTTTGGCTTCTATATATACAAGTCCTAAATTAAGAATAATCTTGAAGAATCTTTAGACATGCAAATGATTATCTTGACACTTCTCTTATGCACTATACTCTTCGTTACCTTTCTATTCTTCAAAAGACAGAAAAACAACACACTGAAGTCGCCACCAAGACTTCCATTGATTGGAAACCTTCACCAACTCGGGCTCAACCCTCACCGATCACTATGCTCTCTCAGCTACCGTTACGGTCCTCTCATGCTCCTCTACTTTGGCCGTGTCCCCGTTCTTGTAGCCTCTTCTTCAGATGCGGCTCGAGACATTTTAAAGACGCATGACCGTGTCTTCGCGAGCCGTCCACGGTCGAAAATATTCAAGAAGCTTTTCTACGATGGACATGATGTAGCTACAGCTTCTTATGGAGAGTATTGGAGACAAATGAAGAGCGTTTGTGTCCTCCATCTATTCAGCAACAAAATGGTACGGTCCTTTCGAAATGTGAGAGAAGAAGAGATCAGTCTGATGATGGAGAAGATCCGGACATCAAGCTCTTTAAGGGTGAATCTAAGTGAGATTTTGGAGAGTTTAACTAACGATGTGATTTGTAGAGTTGCTTTGGGAAGAAAATACGGTGATGAAACGGATTTTAGAGAGTTGATCGAGAGGCTAAGTAAGCTATCGGGGACGTTTAGTGTAGGGAATTATATCCCGTGGCTTTCGTGGATTGATTGGATCCGTGGCTTAGATGGCCGTCTAGAGAAGACAGCTAATGATCTTGATGAGTTCTTTGAGAAAGTTGTGGAAGATCATGTAGATGGTGATGGAGATAAGAAAGATTTCGTCGATGTATTGCTAGGCATTCAAAGGGAGAAGAGCGTAGGGTTTGAGATTGACAGAGTCGGCATAAAAGCAATTGTCATGGTAATTTCTAGGCCTTGGATTTCAGATATTCGGTTTAGGTTCGTTATTTTCAATTTTCCGATTTTTCGGATAGTGGTTATAATATCAATTTAGTTTCTGAATCAATATCAATTTTGGTTCAGTAATTTTTGGTTTGGATCGGTTTCAGATACTAAAACTAGAATCGAGAAATAACCAAATGTTTTTTTGTTAGGTTTCGGTTATTTTGATTTGGTTTCCTTCTAAACCGAATAAAATTTATTTGAAATACACTAAAATCAAATAAAAAATCAAATACTCAGTTCGGTTTTGATTCAGTTTAGATTTGGTATATTCAACTTTGGATATTTTAGGTCATTTACATAGTTTCACATCAGTTATTCCATTTTTGGATCCAAAATACTTAAATATATCGATTAAGTTCGATTTTGGTTCGATATTATAGATATTTTTTTTTGTTTCGAATATCTATTCGGTTTTTGGTTACTAACTAAACCAATATTCATGGATAATTCAAATATTATGCATTAAGTTAATTTGTAATATTTAATTATTTTTCCGTTCGACATGTTTGGATCCCAAGACTAGTAATTTAAGAGGTTTTATGGTGTTTTAAGAATATGAACAAACCTGAGTTTCTTGTTTTGGTTTTCACTGTTTTCAGAATGTTTTTGTCGGTGGAACTGACACATCGTACACACTTATGGAATGGGCAATGACAGAGCTTCTACTTCATAAAGACTGTATGAACAAACTCCACGAAGAAGTCCGTAAGATTTGTAAGGGTAGATTGAGTGTATCCGAAGAAGACATTCAAGACATGAACTACTTAAAAGCTGTTATCAAAGAGACACTCAGGCTACATCCACCACTTCCATTGATGATTCTTCACGAATCAACCCAAGATGTCAAATTAAGAGACTGTCACATACCTTCCGGTACACAGGCAATAATCAATGCTTGGGCAATTGGGAGAGAGACTGCAACGTGGGGACCAGACGCAGATGAGTTTAGACCAGAGAGACATTTAGATTCATCTATTGATTACCGAGGTCGGAATTTTGAGCTGATTCCGTTTGGAGCAGGGAGAAGAATCTGCCCAGCAATATCATTCGCTGTGGTGTTGAATGAAGTGGTTTTGGCTAATTTGGTGCATCAGTTCGATTGGAGATTACCAGACGAATCTACTGACAATCAAACCGGTCTCGCTGAATCAGTCGGTACTTCTGTTCACCGCATGTTCCCTCTTTACGCCATTGTGTCATCTACTACTTAGACTTAGACTTTGTATGTGGAAGATGCACAATAAACATGTTTACTCCATTGAATACTAATATCTTATATATCTGAGTAACCAATCATGATTTGGGACTCTTACTAGCAAACAGATATATGAGATTTGAATTCTTGAGTAACACAGGCTAATTTAGAAAACCAGTTAAGCTTACTTGATTCATTGTTCTGTACAACGAGTATCATCAATCTCCTCTCAATTGGGCTTCACGGCTAGTCAAAGGAACATAACGGACAGAAGTTTCACTCTTGATGCTAACAGAACCATCTAAGTTCTTGTCCACCACTTGCAGGTCTTGGAATAAGTTACCGACCGGAATCACCAATCGCCCTCCAGGTTTCAGTTGATCAATCAATGGCTCTGGGATCTCTGGTGCTGCTGCTCCCACATGAATAGCATCATAAGGGGCAAACTCAGCCCATCCAAGCCTCCCATCTACTTGAAACAAACACAAACTTTATACACCGATAATGTAAAATAGTAACACAAACAAATCTGGAAAACTTTTTTATCGAAGCTCACCGCCAACATGAATCGCAAGAGATCCTTCTTTCATCAATGGGGAAGCAGCACTTGCTTCAATATGTTTGATGGAAGAAGCCACCAGTTCAGGGATGTGTTCCACACCAATAGCTCGTCCTTCAGACCCAACCATAACCGCAAAGCAAGCAGTTAAGTACCCAGTCCCTATCAACATTGGTCAAATGCTTATTCATCATCCTCAAAAGCAATAATAACCGAATTGTTTGGACTGAAGAACAACCAAATTCAAGACAGAGACAAACCCGAGCCGACATCAAGAACACGCATTCCTGGTTTCAAATGCTTTTCAAGAAGTTCAAGGCACATTGCGTGCATATGAGGTGCTGATATCGTCACGTTATACCCAATAGACATGGGACTATCAGCGTAAGCAGAGGATCCATTTGGTACGAAGATGCCTCTGTCCACAGCCTCCATAGCTTCAGCGACTCTTTCTGATGTTATTACACCATAACTTTGCAGATTCTCCACCATAGCTTTGTTCTTGTTGATACTGCTTGGACTCCAAAATTGCTACAATATCGCCACAAACAAAATACCATCAAGACAAAACAAAAAAGAAGAAGAAAACAACGATTAAAACTATCCACCATCCGAGTACTAATCGATCGTTTGAGCCCAAAAGAGAAAAAGAAGATATCTATCCACAATTGATCCCCATAAAAAAAAAGACAGCAGCTTTCACTGTAAATGATCATTCATACAAATTGATTCCGGAGGATGCATTGAGCAAAAGGTAACTCGTAGGTCAAGTCATAATCATTCTGTTCTCAATCCAAACTCTTCCAGAAATAGAGGAAATCAAGTATTGAAAATCGACCAGGTTTGGAAATCACAATCAAATACAAATATCTTATTTCGAATGAAAACGATAATAGAGCAGAGAGAAAGAGTTACCTTCATCTTTCGTGCGAGAAAGCTTCCCGTGATAAGATTGAGAGTAAGGATCAATGGATCGAAAAGTAAAGAGAGTTAACAGAGTGTGAGAGAAGAACTGATCGACTTCAGGCGATTGAGGAATCGGTAAAGAAAGTGATGGTGATAATGCGCATAATAGCGGAAACTACACGCAACAATAGAAAAAAGGAAATATCGTGCGCGTATATTATTCACACACGCATCCCACTATTCTCAAATAATTATAATTTTAATCCCATACTTGAATTTTATCAGTTTGGACCGAAATGTCATTTTTGATTTTTACAATTTTTTAATCAAAGTTGCCCTTATAGCTCAGTGGTAGAGCGTCAGTCTTGTAAACTGAAGGTCCGTAGTTCGATCCTGCGTGAGGGCACCTTTTTTATTTGTTCTCATCACATTAAACGGCGTCGTAGCTTAGCACGTAATTTTGGACTCCAAAAAGGCCCAAAACCCCCTCTCTCAATCTGATGATGATAACGAACGACCATCGTCACCATCGGTCGTCACAGACACGCGAGTGGTTCGTTTTCTAGGGTTTTGATGTGCAATGGCGAATCTTATGCACAGATTTCTCAGGAACCAATCCTGTTTAAGAGCAATACCTAGGCTCACTCCTAGTCTTTTAAACAGTCAGAAGTCTTGCATCAGCAAGATCGAGTCTCTATCTGTAGAATTCGATCCAGTTCCTGTTATTAACCCCGTGATTACAATCGCATCGGAGAAGTCTCTACATTTTTACCCTAGTTTCCCAATCGGGTATGGGTTTAACCCGACTGTGATTCATGGTTCTGGATTAATTGAAACGGAGAAGGAAGAGAAGGAAACGGTGATTTATGCAGACAGTGTGAAGAAGAAGAGGAAGAAGAAGATGAACAAGCACAAGTACAGGAAGCTTAGGAAGCGTCTTGGACGCAAATCTTAGAGGTTGCTCAAAGCTTGCTCGATTCCCCCTCCTTTTGGCTGATATCTTCGGTGATAAAATCTGAAACCTTTGTCTTCTAAATGTTGGGCTTCATGTCCGAGCCATATTTGGATTGATAATACTTGAGAAATCTAGATATATGCATTTCTCGTTACATTCACTGTTCATCGTTTGTTTTGCCATGGATTTCTTCAAATTCCACACAGTTGCAGTGATAATCATCTGTTCTAGCTTCGAAAATTTGTATTATTTATGACTTTGGATTACGTTTTTAGTGTTGAGTTTAACAATTACTGTGATAAAGATGATTGCGTTAACGAGCTGAGTTTGCATGTCAATCTGATGTCCAAAATTTGAGCATTTCCTTTCTTCAATTTTCCATTGTGGTTTCTTCTTCAAATCTTTACCTAATCAGGAATGTTATGATTTTTATAGGCTCGACTCTAGTCTGTGATATCATCATATTAGCTCCAAGTAGTGTCTTGTTCCTCGGAACCCAGTAAGTATAGTTGATCTTGTTTGAATTATTGAATCTAAAGCTAAGTGTTAAGTATTCTAATGTCAGTCTGGTATCGTCCAATCTTTGTGTAGAACTGGTTTGTCATTGGATGGTGGGTGTATGCCTTCTTTTGTTGTTTCAAATACTATCGTGATGTTGATTGTAAAAAGGTGTTCATTTTCCTCTTAGTTTCATCAAGCTTCTTAGTGGTGGATACATGAACAGAGTTGAATAGTAATTAAAGACGAGAGATTGATTTTTGCTTTGGCCATCTAGATTTAACTGGCATATACCGTTGCTTGTTTCTACTATTGGGATGACTTTGATCTATTGATTGGTTACTAATCTTGAAGGCTTTGCCGATCCAAAATTACAACCATCATCTTAAAACTTTGTTTATTGAGACTTATGATTTGTTTGGTTGTGGCTTCGACTTGTGAAAGGAGAGATTTTTGTGGCCGACGAATTGAAAGTTTGTGATTCAGTCAGCAATCTGTAACAAATTAGCAACCCAAATAGTTTGGGCTTGTTTCGGCAAATTTTCAGTTTGATTTACCGTTCAAGACTTCACATTCACAGTTTTGTTTTGGCTTAAAAACAAAAAACTAAAAGAAACACAATATTATGATACAAATATAAACAAAAATACAATTAAATTAAATGAAGTTATAATTCTTCTCAGAACTTGTGAGTTTAAATATCANGACTTCACATTCACAGTTTTGTTTTGGCTTAAAAACAAAAAAAACTAGTAAGAAACACAATATTATGATACAAATATAAACAAAAATACAATTAAATGAAATGAAATTATAATTCTTCTCAGAACTTGTGAGTTTAAATATCATTATTCAGGTTAAATATGATTGAAGTGAGTTTAAATAATGTTATTCAGGTCTGGTTGAGATTTTTAATTTGGTTATCAGATTTCTTGAAGCTTTCAAAGATTTGGGAACCTTATTAAGGCTTTGAGTAATCTATACTATAAAGTAAGGTTTTTTGCATGGGCNCCTTATTAAGGCTTTGAGTAATAAATGGATAAGGTTTAAATACAGACAAGACACGTTAGCTTGCTGTGTGAACCGGTCCACGATCCCCTCGGACAACACGCATATTCACTATTTATTAACCATACAAA
>OVAU01003814.1:0-10698 GCA_900406315.1 Biscutella laevigata subsp. laevigata | reverse complement strand
TCTCCCTCTCATCTCATCCATAAAGCTTTCATCTTTCACCTAAAGCTTCCGCCTTTTTCATCCATTTTCCTATTCCCCCTTCCATCTTAACNTCCATTTTCCTATTCCCCCTTCCATCTTAACCTCGCAACCTCTTCTCCTCATTACTGCTTGGTTGGCGGTCCTACTCAGGGTCATATCATACAGGGAAGCACACCGTCGAGTGTATATAGACAAGATGCAGAGATCTGGCACTTCACAAAGATCGGGAAGTATACAGTCAAATCAGGATATGTAGCATGCCGAAAATATATAATGGGGAAAAAGGAGGAACGAATGGATCCAACGACGGACGCAACTACGGACCAGGGGGTAAAATGCGAGGAGATATGCCAGGTTTGTGACATCGGGAGCGGAGATATAAATCACGTCCTCTTCACGTGCCCACCGGCAAGACAGGCAGGGCACTTGCTCATGTCCCGATGAACCCGACCAGAGTTTTGAGTGACTCCATATTCTACAATATGGATTTCCTGTTCTGGAGAACACCAAAGGAGTTTGATGTGACTATTTTTCGTGGCTCTGCTGGTACATTTGGAAGGCAAGAAATGGAAAACTCTATTCGAATCGGACGCATGACCCCCAGTGGATGGTCGCACAAGCGACTACGTATGCGGAGAAATGGCGAGTACATATGGAACTAGATGGGAGTTGTCCGTCGGAAGGCATCATGCCTAGCGAGGATACGCTAGGAGAATGCAGCTGTTATACGAATGCGGCATGGACACAAATAGACGTCCATTCCGGCAATCGTCTGCACCACTGAGAATGGGCAAATAATGCTACGAGGACGCCAGAGTATCTTAAGGCAAAGGTCCCCACTACAAATGGAACTATCAGCCCTTATAAGGGCTATGTAAGCAATGATTGAACGGGAGCTGAGGAAAATATCGTTCTGCACGGACTCCATGGATTTGGTCGACATGTTCAATAATCCTAGGGAGTGGCCACTGTACTCGTTTAGTTTGGAAAAAATGGCTGAGCTGAGAGCCCAATTTACACTGATATTTATATGCTACGTAAATCGGGAGCAGAACAGTGCTGTAGACGAGCTAGCGAAAAAGGCTAGGAAGAGTGCGCATCTTTCTGAGCACATCCTGGAAGACTGCCGAGTTCGAGACTTGTAGAGCTGGCTTTTTCAATTTTGCTAACAAAAAAAAAATTCTTTAGTCATTTTTGGAAAACGTTATGGTCTAAACTAGGAACTAAGTTGTCATTTTCTACTACATGTCATCTGCAAACCGATGGTCAAACTGAAGTCATATGAAGCGTACTTTGTCTACATTGCTTAGAAATTTAGTTAAAAGTAACTTAAAATCTTGGGAAGAATGTTTGCCTCGTGTAGAATTTGCTTATAATCATGTGATGCATTCCGCTACTAAGTTTCACTGTTTGAAATTGTTTATGGTTTTAATCCTTTATCACCATTGGATTTATCACATTTACCTTTGAGTGAAAGAGTTAGTCTAGATGGAAAGAAGAACGCTGATCTGGTCAAGAAAACTCACGAGAAGGATCGGGAAAATATTGAGCACAAGACCGAACTCTATGCCAAGTATGCGAACAAAGGAAGAAAGGCGGTAAAACTTGATGGGGGTGATCAAGTTTGAGTTCACCTAAGAAACGAAAGGTTCCCTAAAGAAAGGAATTCCAAACTGAAACCAAGGATAGATGGTCCTTTTCGTATCATCAAGAATATCAACGACAATGCCTATCATCTCGATCTTCAAGGTAAGTATAACGTAAGTAATGCTTTCAATGTTTTTGATCTTGTTCCGTTTATTGCAGATGATGAAACAGATTTGAGGTCAAATGTTTTTCAAGAGGGAGAGGATGATGTGATCCTAGATGGCTCACAAACTGAATTTGGAAGCATAGAGGTTAAAGACATTTTCAAGACGTTGGAGATGCCGAATGGAGCGATCACAATGAGCAAAGCAAAGAAACTCGCTAAGATCATGGAGGATATTCTAGGGAAAACTCAAGACAAGGAGAATGAATTCATACCAAGCTACGACAACCTCATACAAGCATTTGAAGAAGGTCAAGGTATTCACTAGGTAGTTAAGTGATTTATCTAGTACTTTTTTCCCATGCTTCGGTTTTCTCAAGCATAGGTTTTAATGAGGCTAGATAAATTACTTCTATCTATACTACTTAGTAATACTTTGATCTAGTCAAAGACTCTTGAATAAAGTGGAAGCCATTAAAGAAGTTGAAGGAACCCAAAAGTCATATTTTAAATTCTTTTTCTTATTTAATATCTTTATGTCATTTTCGAGGAGAAGCATTTGTCATCTCCTTCCTCTAAATATTATGCACGAAATTATCAATAAAAACATCCATCTTTTTGGTTTGAAAACAGTTATTGGATCATTTGAGTGATATACTAAAGATTGTAGTGAATCCAACAAAACCCATTTTCTTCTTCGAAGAAATCCTGTCTACTTTTTGTGTGAATCAACTAAGAAGCAGTCATCTATCCCTTCATTTGATCAGTTCATAGATCACTTGATTTTATCATCATCATCATCACGTCATTCATCCACTCCACCTGCCACCATTTCGCATCAACCAAGTCATCGTTTCGCATCAAAACATACCAAAACGTTCATCCATTCAATATCTTTCGTAACCTCTGATCATATTACCACCAAACAAGTAGCTCATCACGCCAAAAATATCCATCATCAGGCTAGGATCACGTCAAGTGGTATCAGAGCAATTTGGCGTAGCTAAGTGTCTCGTTTCTCTTTCGATTTTTACGATTTTTAAGTTTTTATGCGATTTTTGCTTGAAGAAAAATCTGATTGTTATCTTTCTTTTGTGATTGTTAATATTCTCAAAATATTTTCATCTTCCATTAATATATCTTTTGTGTTTGTTTCGTTTCAACCATAGTTGCTTTGATTCGTATTTTTTTTTTTTTTGTTGTCTTTGTCGTTAGAAACCGATGGGAAGTCAAGATGATGAAAAAACAAGTAAAGCAAACGTAAGGAAACTGATGATGGAGGATATGAGGCATATTATGAGAGAGATTTTCGCTGAGCAAAAGAATGATACAATACCTCCAGCCCCTCTCAACCATCAGCTCGTAGATCGACCGTGAACGGAGAAAATGGTGAAGATGTGTCGCTGCCTACGGAATCTTATTATTCCATTGCAACACATAGTAGGGGAAGTCAAAGAAGTGATGGAGAAACAAGGAGAGGAAGAGAAGAACCAATACCTCAAAGGCAACATCATTTTGACAACATAAAGCTCAAAATGCCAACCTTTGTCAGTAGAAATGATCTTGATGCATATCTTGAATGGAAAAAGAAAATAGATCTTGTTTTTGATTGTAGGCAACCTCCCGAAGCCAGCAAAGTTAAGATAGCAGTGACGGAGTTCAGTGATTATGCTCTTACATGGTGGGAACAAAACGTTACAACGAGAAGAAGAGTTGGTGAAGCACCGATCGCTACTGGGGATCAACTCAAAACCATGGGGAAACGATTTGTGCATGATTATTATCACTGCAACCTACATTAACGTATTAGAAGGCTGAACCAAGGTGGAATGAAAGTAGAGGAATATTTCCAAGAGTTGGAAACGCTTATCCTTAAAGCCGATATTCAAGAAGTTTGTGAAGCTACTATGGCGAGATTCATGGGTGGTCTTAATAGGGATATTCAAGCATTTGAAGAAGGTCAAGATATTCACTAAGTAGTTAAGTGATTTATCGAGTACTATTTTTCTTATGCTTCAGTTTTGTCCCTTCGGGTTTTCTCAACCATATGTTTTAATGAGGCTAGATAAATTACTTCCATATATACTACTTAGTAATACTTTGATCTAAGTCAAAGAATCTTGAACAAAGTGAAAGCCATTAAAGAAGTTGAAGGAACCTAAGAGTCATATTTTAAAGTCTTTGTCTTATTTAATTTATGTCATTTTCGAGGAGGAGCCTTTGTTATCTGCATGAAATTATCAATAAAAACATTCATCTTTTTGTTGTGAAAACAGTTATTGGATGATTTGAATGCTATACTAAATATTGAAGTGAACCCAACAAAAAAGAACAACGGAAGATGAATATAAGCGAAGAAAGAAACAGAAAATTTTGATTGAGAAAATCGCTGAGAAACAAAAGAGAGAGGGAGTTTGGAAGGGGAAAAGATATAAAAAATTTAAAAATAAATTGGTACAACTGATATTTGCTATAACCATTGAAGTAGCAAAACTCTAAATTTTTTAAGGGTAAAAGAGAAATTTTAGCATATTTTTCTATAATGATGACATTTAGACATTTGATTTACCACAACGTGGCATTTAGACAATTGTTCTAAAGAAGATAACCTCAAACCAAATTCCACCACCATCTAACTTGATGTGATTTTAGATGGCTCACAAAGTGAATTTGGAAGTATAGAGGTTAAAGACATTTCTAAGACGTTGGAGATACCGAATGGAGGGATCACAAGGAGCAAAACAAAGAAACTCGCCAAGATCATGGTGGATATTTTAGGGAAAATACAAGACAAGGATAATGAAGTAATATCAAGCTATAACAACCTCATCCAAGCATTTGAAGAAGGTCAAGGTATTCACTAAGTAGTTAAGTGATTTATCTAGTACTTTTTTTCCTATACTTTGGTTTGTCCCTTTGGGTTTTCTCAAACATAGGTTTTAATGAGACAAGATAAATAACTTTCATCTATACTACTTAGTAATACTTTGATCTAGTCAAAAAATCTTGAATAAAGTGGAAGCATTAAAGAAGTTGAAGGAACCCAAGAGTCATATTTTAAAGTTTTTTTTCTTATGTAATATATTTATGTCATTTTCGAGGAGGAGTATTTGTCATCTCCTTCCTTTAGATATTATGCACGAAATTATCAATAAAAACATCGATCTTTTTGTTGTGAAACAGATATTGGATGATTTGAGTGCTATACTAAATATTGAAGTGAATCCAACAAAACCACTTTTTTCTTCGGAAAAATTCTGTCTACTTTTAGTGTGAATCAAACTAAGTAATAGTTATCTATCCATTCATTTGATCAGTTCATAAATCACTTGATTTTGTCATCATCATCACGTCATTCATTCACTCCACCAGTCACCACTCCGCATAAAAACGTACCAAAACGTTCATCCATTCAATATCTTCCATAACCTATAATCAGATCACCACCAAAGACATCCATCCTCGGACTAAGATCACGTCGTAACTCTCTAGACAGGGTTCCGAGTCTATAAATTTAATTTTCCGTTTCCTAGTTTTCCTTTACTTGATGCACTTTAAGACATTCAATTGCAAAGTTCTCAATTTTATGTCAATTCCTTGTGTTATTAACAAAACTTATTTAATATCTCAACTTTCATTGTTTCAATTACATGTACCAACAAAGCTATTAATTTTATCACTAAGTCTTAATTTAAACCATCGTTTAGACACTGTCTTCATCGCTAGAACTCGAGCTTTCCACTATACCACCCATTGAAGACCCTGAGATACCTGACACATTTTCATTACTTATAGCATTGCTTCCAACAGTTGAGGTAGGAGCCACAGAGGTAACAACATCAGTAGCCCCTTTTCGGGTTATAGTTGCGGGTTTTGGAGGAGCAACGAGTCCTTGTGCTTCCATGGTTTCTCGAGCTGCTCTTTCCTTAGCTCTCTTGGCTCTTTCAAGTATCTCTTCCTACAATCAAATTTCAGATGGTGAATGCATATCAAATTTCAGATGGTGAATGCATATCAAATTTCAGAGACAAAGAAAATACCTAACTTTCATGTACATATCAAGTTTAGACTTAATACATGACAATATTCATTGAAGTCTTGCAAAACAAGAACAATATAGGGTTTGCTATAGCGTCCATAATTTCTCCCTACCAATTGATAAATGGTCAAAGACCTGTAAACCTGTTCTCCATTCAAGGAATTATTATAAACTCCACATTGTGAATGCATACAAAATTTCAGAGAATTCGAAATATCTAACAACTAACAAGACTTTCTTCATGTACAAAAATGTCTAGACTTTTGTGTACATGTCAGATATTCGTTTGTAATCATGCAAGTTATTGAAGGTTTCTCCAAATGCGGTTCTAACTTTTTCAGCTCGGTTAATAATCAACTACTCTAGGCATTATTAATACGATATGGTGTTCTTCGCACAAAGTACTTTCGACTAGTCTAGGCTCTAGGGGTGTAATGATATTCAATGATCCTATGTCTCTTTATTATTCAAAAATCAAGAACAAGAACAATCTAGGGTTTTGCTATAGAGTCTCTATTCTCCCCAAAAGCCTAAGAGTACCAATTACCAAATGGAGAACAAGAACATAGTAGTTTTTGTTATAGAGTACCTAATCTATCCTAAACCAAAGCCTCCCAATTAGCAAACAGAGAACAAGAACAAACTAGGGTTTGCTATATGAGTACCTAATCTCTCCTTAACAATTACCAAATGGTGAAAAACCTATATATCTAATCTTTATTCAGGGAGTTGCAGAGAGTTCAAACACTTCTCTCTTCAATGGTGAATAGAGTGAGAGTTTGAAATAACCTGAATCTCTTGAACTTGCTTTTGTTGCTCAGCCTGAAACCTTCCAATGTTACCCAAAACTTCTCCAACAGTGGACTCAATCCTCTCGTTGATAACCTCAGCTAATGCCTTCCCCAAAAAGAAAGCATCTAGCACACTTTTGTTCTCGCTTTCACCTACCAAGAAGAAAACATAAAAACCTCATTTTCAACTGCAAATTATAAACTCTTCAATTCTTCTATAAACCCATTGGAAACCTTTTTAAAAATTTCTCACCTGAATCTGTACCATTAGTTCCCTTACACCTAAAACAGGTTTTTCGAGACCCCCCATTAAAACGTAGCATACGAAAGTCAAAATTGGAACTAGGGTTTCGGAGACTGGGGCGAAGACGAGAGGGTTGCTTATAGGAACTAGAAAGAGCGAAAAACATAGAAGAAGAAGATGGAATCGCGAAGGTGCTCACCATCTCTCTCATTCTCTCTACAGTCGCCGTCTCAATAGCGATGAGAACTCGGGTTTCGGGTTCTTAAACCAGTCGATCCGGTGGAATTTATATTGGGCATAAAGGGCCCAAACCGAAACCCCTTAGAATCATTTAATTGGAAATCAGGTTTTTTTTTCCAGCAAACTCCTTAAATTTCTTTTTTTGTTTGGTAAGGAGATTAAAATACCATTCTCTGAAAAAGATTTTACAACTAGTTCAACAAATTAAAGAAACTGTACAAAAGAAAAAATCAAAGTGGATCAAGCAGACAACCGAAATAAGTCTCCAGCAATGACACCGGCGCGGCTTGAGCTGCAGGGATAGAGAGCAGGTGGTGCTTGAGCATTCGATCTATAGAACCTCGGAGAGCAGCTTCGTTTGAGACAATACCTGTGAAAATTCTTGAGTTCCTCTCTTTCCAAAGCAAGTAAATAATAACCTGGAAACAAAGCTTTAGAAAAACCATCCTCTGATGAGAAAGAGGAGGAGTACACCCATTTAGCCAGCTCACAATCTGCCTAAAACCGGAAGGTGGTGAGGGGCCAAATGAACCTGCAAATCTCTTCCAAATTGCCACCGAGAAGGAACATTCAAAGAAAATATGAGGGATTGTCCGGTTCATCGTGGCCCAATGGTAGGGACGGGCTCCTCCCTGTACATGCAGGTTGCGAGTTCGAACCCTGCTGGAGGGAACTCATGCACGATGTTTCTGGACACCCACATGGATATGGGCCCCTGCTTACGGCTCATTTGCATATCCGGAGAGAGGGTCTATCCATGGGCTGCACCTCCCCTGGGATTAGTCTGGGTCCTTCCATAGGCCTGGGATACCCCGATTAAACAAAAAAAAAAAATGAGGGATACACTCATCAGTTGAATTACAAAGAACACAAACAGGTGAGATATTCAGTCCCAAACGCCTTAGCCTATCTTTAGTACGGAGTCTCTCACGCAAAACCAACCAAGATATGAAGGCACAGCAGGGAATTGACTCCTTAAACCAAATTAACTTATCCCATCCCACCAAGGGAGATGCAGTCCGTAGCCTTTGCCAAGTTGCTTTAGTGGAGAACTTGGTGGAGTAAGAGTCTTGGCCATTAAGCCACAAGTAAGAATCTTCATCATCCGAATCCTTTGGAGGAGTGATAAGAGTTAATATAGCCATAAAAGATTCTGATTCTATTGATCTTGCCGGGGGAAGAGACCATACGTTGTTGCGAACTGCTACACAGACTGGTGCACTTTTAGGGGTTCGAAGAGCTTTCGGACCAATAGCTCCAATATGTTCTATAAGTGCCCCCAAATCAGTCCATGTATCATGTCAAAAAGAAGCCAATTTCCCATTGCCAAGCTTGCATTTGATTAAACCCTTGAGAAGAGGCTTAACTTTAAGCAGACTTCAGATTGAGCTAGAAAATCTTGGGGAATCCAAAGTTAACTAGTAAATCTTCCTTGGAAAAATATGAGCCCTTACCCAAGCTACCCATAGAGACCCAGCATTGGTGAATAAGTTCCAGACTTGTTTGAGTCTAAAAACTTGCTGAAAGTCCTCTAAAAGCCTTATACCCAAACCTCCTTCTTCTTTGGGTTTGCATATATCTGACCAAGCGACCCTTGCTCCTGAAGCAGAAGCATTTGAGTTTTTCCAGAGAAAAGCTGCACAAAGAGAGTTAATCTAGGCATAGAACCTTTTCGGCAAGGAGAAGACCGAGCTCCATAAGTTTACCATCCCATAGATAACTGAAGCAATTAATCTAATTTTTCCAGCAAATGACATAAACTTGACTGTCCAGTTCTGAAGCTTCGAGGTTAGTTTCTCCAAAAACGGTTGCAACGTTGCGTTAGTAATCCGAGAAGGGTTCAAGGGAAGACCAAGATATCTTGTTGGAAACTTTCTCAGCTTTAATCCCGACATTGTACTCAATACTGCCGCTTCCGATTCAGTAAATCCTCCAAGAAACAAGTCAGATTTTGATTCATTCATATCCAAACCCCTGATTTCCTTAAACCGAGTTAACACCCTTCTTATACCCGATAGAGACGTCTCCGACCCATCCGAAAAAATCAGCAAGTCATCAGCGAACATATGTGTCAACTTTGGCATATCACATTTAGGATGATAATGAAATTCCCTAACTTCAATTGCTTTCTCTAGCAGACTCGAGAGAACATCCATCACCATTATGAATAAATATGGTGAGACCGAGTCGCCCTGTCGGAGACCCTTTTTCCACGAAAAAAACTGCAAGCTCTCCGTTTACAGCAACTGAAAACCTTGGAGAGGTTATACATTCTCTTAACCAGCATCAGAAAATAGGGGGATAATCCTGAGCCTCAAAAATTTTTAGCACCAGATCCCAACTAACTGTGTCGAACGCTTTACGTATATCCACTTTCAGCATGGCACTCTTGGGACAGGAGAGCTTATTGTAGTTACGGATCAGTTCCGATGCTAATAGAACGTTATCACCTAGACTACGACCTTTTAGGAAAGCCGACTGATTCGGTCTGATACTCTTTAGAAGAACTGGTTTCATCCTTAAGGCTATGATTTTGGAGATGACTTTGTACAGGAAATTACAGCAACTGATCGGATGGTAGTCACCTAATTTGCAGACATCCGAGTGCTTAGGAATTAGGGCAATGATCGTGGTGTTGAAGTCCTTAATAGTCTCCCATTTCTGAAGAATTCCTTGATTGCCAGAATCACATCCCCACCCACAAATGACCAGCTAGCTCTGAAGAACTCAACTGGATATCCATCTGGTCCATGGCTCGTTAAAATTTTTAAAGGTGGCTGTTTAGTCAATTAGGCATTACATCCTATACATAAAAGAAGAAGAGGGTGTGTACTCCTTTCGACATGTGGCATTCCCTTTAGCTATTAAAAAAAATCAATGCGCCAAATCTTTTCATCTTCGTCTTCATCTTCGAACGAAAAACTCATCGAACAGTAAACGACTCTTGAGATTTTCACATGCTCTTCAACTTTATAACCAGCAAAGACTTCAAACAGTAAGACAAAAGGTCATTTTCTCCTTCTCTACGTATTTCCTCGCTCTATGTTGTCGGTCAAACCCTCTTCTAGATTTCTCGACAGCTTTCGGTGATACCATTGCCATCAGAACGGGATCCTTCTCTACGAAGTTTCTCTCATATCTAGTTCTCATCCCGACGATTCATCAAATAGCTCCTGCCATAGCCCATAAGCTTTGACTTGTCCAGAGTCGTAGCCTTTCGCCGCCACAACAGCTCGAGCTACGGCCGATCATTCCCAAACCAGAAAATAAACCCACCATCGAGCGAAAAATGGGGGTGAGTTCTCCGGCTGTGTAAGATTGAGACTGTGGCCGTCGCGGATATTGACGTTGAAATCAGTGAGCTACAACGTAAATAGCAGCACTATAGCAGCAACGTTAATGAGTTCACAGCGGGGCAAGGCGGTTATGAAGACGTCGATGTATCCGAGGAGACATTTTAAGGAATTTATGGAGAAGGTGATCCCAAAGAACAACATAAGAGTGTGTAAGGATCTTGAGGAGCTTCTTCCTTTCCTTCTCTGTCTCGTTTCAGAGGAGTATCATCCAGTTATGATCATTGTTGGTACCTGGATTGTACCAGATCAAAGGCCGG
>OVAU01003813.1:0-10699 GCA_900406315.1 Biscutella laevigata subsp. laevigata | reverse complement strand
AAACCGAACTGAACAGATTTTCTAATGATTACTAAATGGATTTGTTCGGTTAGTACCATTAGCAACATACCACATCGTTTTCTTTCTCTTTTCTCGCTTTGGTCATTTGTTCAGTGTGAATTTTGAGTAATTATCTGGTTTTGTAGCAGCTTCTCAAGCAGACGAAGTCCCAGTAAGTGTTGAAGGAACAAGTCATGTTGTAGAAAAGACACAGAACAAGGCTTCATCTTCAAAAACCTATATAGAAAAGATAAATTATTCAAAACTTATAAAATAATATTATAAATATAATATATAATATATAATAAATGTTTTTATCCCATAAGACCATCTCCATCAGTAGATGAGGAGGGGTTCTTATACATAAAAATAATTCATTATATGTTAAAATTAAGAGAATCGGTTCTATAAGTAGATATTTTAGGTGAGTATTAGAACTCTTAGCTGGCAAAATGTGATTGGAGGAAAAATAAAAAAATCTTAAATTTGTCTCTCCCATTGGCTCCTCTCTCTCTCATTCTCTCTCTTTCTCACTCTCTCTCAACAAGAATAACAATAAAATATTCTGTAGAACCTCATGATAAGTTTTACTAATGGACATGCCCTAATGTAGATAAAAATTCTAGTATATATAAGTAAGCACTATGGAAATCATCAGAGTTTTGCTTGTTTCAAGACAGAGAAAGACAAGTTCTTTGAAATAGGATCATAAAAGAATCCAACTTCATCTTCAACACTAAGCTCTTTCATTCTCCATAAAGCTTCAACATAATAGTTACCAGTTTTATGATTATACCCGAAGATAACCTCTTGCTGACTCCCTGTATCATAATCGTCGATCTTTATCGTTAATGGATCTTTCTTCACTTTATCAATCGATTCTCCCAAAATTTTCAAAATATGTTCTTCAATATCTTTACTATTATCAAATTCTAACCAACCTTCACTTTTCTCTTTTAAGATCTTTCTTATCTTCCACAGAGATGTTTTGTTTTCTTCACTTAAACTTTTCATTGTAGACGAAGACGACGATGATGAGCTTTCCATTTTCCTTTTTTGTTTTTTGTTTTTAGTTTTTTTGAATTTGTTGATTTTCTTATAGATATATACGTAGATATATGAGATTTTAAAAGTAGGTGTGCGAACGCATTAATTTAAATTTAATTAAGAAAAATATTTTAGATATAATATTATCCATCATGGATTTTTGAATTAATTGCATATTATTCTTTTATTTGAAACATTAATTGAAAATCTTATAAATTTGACATTAATTGATTTAATTAAACTTCGTTGTGACACACAAATTAATCAAATCAGTAAAATATAAAATATAAAATCAGTAATATAGGGTAGTTGATCAATTTTAACTTTCTCATGTAAAATTGGTACTTAATTTTTACCCTATATTAACTATGGATTGTTTATTTAGAAACAAAAATAGTTTGTTTAAACATCATTTAATATGAAACAGAAGGAGTAAGAGTTAAATAATGTATAAAATTATGCCAAATATATGTTCTTTTTATAATTCTGTTATAGCCTACAATATTATTATTTTCCTAATCATGAACTAATAAAACATATCCTTCTAAAAATGACATCAAAATCATAAAAAAAAAANAACAAAATTTTGAATAAAGTTTAAACGAATTAAATTGTAAAGTTGATACATGTTTTGCGTGCTAACTGTTAACCAGTTTAACTGATACTAACTGTTAACCAGATTAACTGACACTAACTGTTAACGGAGAAAACCAGCTTTTTGTTTCATCAAATCAAATCAAACCTTCAAATAATCTCTTCGAGAGATCGCTGATCAGAATTTCATTTCGTTCTCAAATTCTGTCTGTTATTGTTTTTGCAGAAATGCGACGCAATTGCTGCCATGTCTCTTTTGCTTCTGTTCTCAAGATCCTCAATTTTCTCCAAGCTTTCATTGGTCTATCAATCATTATCTACTCCATTTGGATGCTCGATCAATACAACCGTCACATTCCCGTCGCACCTCCACCACGTAAGCCTCCGGTGGCTTCATCGTTGGACTCAGGAATTGAGATCACTAGTGTTTCTTCCTCCTTGAAGTATCCCATCAATCTCCTTCTCGGGTCTGGAGGAGCTTCGGATTTCAAACTCCGTTCCATAGATCTTCCTGCTCCATGGTATTCTTCTCCTCTTTCAGAAAGTTTCCATTTTTAGGGGTTTCGTTTAATTCACTAATCCCCTCTGTTTTGATTGACTGTGATCTTCTTCTTATCAATTACATCTTCTGAAGATAGTTTTTGGTTTTTACATTGGATTAAGCCAAGAAACAGTTTGATGATTGAAGAAATGTCTTATTTGAATCGATTGGTTGTGTTTTAAAATCAAATGTAGGTTCATCTACTCTTTCATGGCGGTTGGGATCTTGGTGTGTATTGTCACCATCATCGGTTTCATAGCAGCTGAAGCTATCAATGGATGCTGCTTGTGTTTCGTATCCTTATACGTCTTCAACTCTTTTGCATCTGTTAATAATATCCTACTGGAGAGTTTAATCCTTGACAGATCTTAGTATTCGATTCTCAAAACTCTTCTAATCATAATTGAAGCGTCTCTTGTGGGATTCATAGCTATTGACCGTCACTGGGAAAAGGTTACATTCGAAGCTTTTATCTCGTGTGTTGTCTTAACGTTCTAGACTCATCTCTCTTTCTTTAGGATCTTCCTGATGATCCAACTGGAGAACTCAATAGCCTTCGAGCTTTCATCGAAGATAACATTGATATCTGCAAATGGGTCGGGCTTGTTGTCGTAGCTATCCAGGTATAACTAACTCAAATCTTACCTTTTTTAGCATTGGATAATTTGGTGTTTGTGATTCAAACACGAGTTGGTTTTTCAGTTACTGTCATTGCTACTGGCTCTGGTTCTTAGAGCAATGGTTTCTACTCGGCAATCAGAGCTTGAGGATGATGATGACTATGAGAATCCGATGGGAAGGGCACGAGAGAATCTTCTTGGTCCACAAGCAAACCAGTCATCTTCTGGATCAAGCAATATGGACCATTGGAGGTCCAAAATCAGAGAGAAGGTAAAAAAACTAAGTTTCTTGATCTGTTGATCCAAGTATCAAAGATTTAAGCTTGTGACTGATCGTCTTTTATAACCTGTTTTCTTCTACAGTACGGATTGATCAGTGGTCAGAGCCACGGTCCATCAGTTTAACTCTAAAAGACTCGAGTTCTTGTGTCTAGAATCATTAGCTTGATTGTGTTCCTACCTCTCAACTCTTCTCTCTCTCTCGCTTTCATTGTAACCTCGTGTAGTTATTACACAACTACTTCATGGTTTATTGGAACTCTCTTTAGATCGCAATAGAGATTTCATTTTGGTGCTTATGTGTACAAAGGAGTAATGAGATTTGAATTCAAAATGGGAACAAATGCTTATTGCTCTGCTTTAACAATTTCTACATAGCTTTCTGTTTTCTCTCAATCGTTACAAAAAAAATCGANCAAATGCTTATTGCTCTGCTTTAACAATTTCTACATAGCTTTTTGTTTTCTCTCAATCGTTACAAAAAAAATCTAGACACAAATCTTCCCATAGACAACAAAATATAAATTTTCTTACATTTTTATTGAACTTGGTGTATGTTGTTTTCGTCTCATCGTGTAAGATCGATGACGGCTTCTTCTACGAGCTCTTGCAACAATATCCTTCCAGTTTCAATCACAAAGTAGTCTATTTCGACTTGGAAGCTACGAGTCCATGTCCTCCCGATGATCTCGTCCTTCACTAGACTCTCTGCAGCAGAACTGTTAGCGTCCATGTCCTCTCCTGAGGCAGGCTCGCTAGGTTCATCTAAAACCCAGTTCTTTAACTGGTCCCACACATGCTCCACCAGGTCGATAGAACGTGAGTCATTTCCCNCCCAGTTCTTTAACTGGTCCCACACATGCTCCACCAGGTCGAAAGAACGTGAGTCATGTCTCGTGTGTGTAATCGTTGATTCTGAAACGATGGAGTTAATGCGGTCGAAAATGAGCTTACGGGTTGATCTCTGTTGTCTGCGTATGCCTTCGTGGATGAACTCCTTGACGTTGTTGTTATCAAGATTCGTGTATTTTTCCCTGAGGGAAAGGTCTAAGGGGCTGTTTGGCAAGTGCCACCGTGACATGAGCGGGTCTTGAGAGACGGTGCAACCCTTGCTGAAACCAGCAGCTGTCAAGAGAGTTTCTACGAAGAGATACCAGTCTTCATCATGAACTCCCATTGTGGGATTAGAGATATTGTCTGAGTGAGAGTCATCATCCCATGAGAGGATCCGAGCTATTGAGCCGATTGGTGGTGATTTGTCGATTAGATTAGATTTAATAGACATATCATCTCCTGTTGAGAATGGAACATTTGGATTAGCGTAACAAGAAAAAGAAAGCTGAAAGCAATCTGAGAACTAACCTCGAGACGTCCATAGCTTGTTTGACCCAGAACATTCTGGAGTTGCGATACCTTCATCTTCAAATGGTGGAAACAAAACCGAAATTGGACTTGGCTGGTCTTGGTTTTCACAATTATTCCCAGCTGGTAGGGGCTTCGGCGTAGTAAGTTCCTCCTGCAAACGAATCAAAACAGCTGCTGATTTAGGCATGAATCTTCACAATCACCAGCAGCTTCCTCGAATTATAGTGATACAAGGTTAGTGAGGATACCTCGCCTGGGATTATACTTGGCTGTTGTGATGCATCAGGAAGGAGACCATCTCTAGAAGACGAACAATCCTCGGTTGTTTTCATGTGAGGAGTCACAGAAGAAGGTGCCGCTAATTTAGGCATACTGCTGTGCTGAGATGCATCTTTTTTTTCCTTGCTAGTTTTCTTATTCTTGAAGAAGAACAAGTTCGAGACTTTCCATGGCGATTTCAGGTTTCCTGTCTCAGTTAGCTCTTGTGGAGTCTGTGCTTTGGAAGTCCCCAAAACAGATGTTTCCCCGCTGAACCTAACGTCTGGGACTGATTTTGACCTCGCAAGGATATTCATAGAGTCACTCGCCATTTCCACTTGACTCAGATCACTGGCTATGCATGATGTGGACATCCTTGTCTCTGGTGCTACTTCGTTGCACTCATCATAGGATCCAGTTGTCACTTTTGTCTCCGAGAGTGCAAGCATTTCCCCTAGGGTACTAGAGGTTCTTGGGACATGTTTATGCGGTTGAGTGCTTCGAGTTACAGACATCAATGCCCATCTTTCAGAAAGTCGTTTCTTCGCCTCTCTGCAGACAGATGACTCTGGAGAGAATGACGCTCGGCTGAAAGAGGAAGGAGAGAAAAGACTTTCAAACCTATTTGGACAGTCCCATGAATGTCTAGAAGCTGGTGACATGATCTCAGAATCACTAAGGTTTCCCACTGGATCTCCGTTATCAGACTTGGTAAACGAACTGTCGTCACCGATATAACCATTGGATAGGACTGACGAGGTTTGCGTCTCATTCCTGTGGTGACCCATCAGATTTTCGCGCACTTGACGAGTAATTTCCTTTGCCACTTCTTTAGTCTCAACATCTCCAGGCTCATCAAAATATCCCGCACCGAGCAGACCCCTAGGAGAGGATGGAGACGATGAAACTGCTTTAATATCTAGAGACTTCCCTACACTAGGCTTCAAGACGACAATTCGGGTTGGGTGTACAGGGAGTTCCTCTGTTCCCCGGTTAACATAAGATGACGAGTAACCCAGATCACGGGTTGCCCATCCAGTTTCTTGGCTTGATGAAGCCAATTTCTTAACCTGCTTGTTCTTCCTCCCTTTATCCACACATTTTTCGGTTTCAACAGCCTTTGAAGGTCTCAATACCGTGATGCGCTTTGCCTCACAATGAGGGGGAACAGGCTGAAAGTTGGAAAGATGCTGAGCGAATGAATTTGATTCCTGGAGAAATTTAACAAATAAATCCTTGTTAGAGCTTAAGACTTCAAGAGCATCTTGGAAGTCTTCGGACTGGTGAAGATTCTCATCTGTTACAAGGCGTTTTGCTTCCGTGAACTTTTGACGAACAAGAGCAATCTGTTTCTCAGTCACACTTTCATCGTATCTTCCTTTTCTAGGCGAGATTTCCCTTGAACGACTTGGCTTCTGAGGAGACTGCCACATTTCATAAACATCTTTAAGTTCTCTGCTGAGCTCCTGATACTTTTGGACCTCATTATCCACGGAGGTCAGTGAGTGATTCAGTGGAGAGGGTGAATAGCTTCTGGATTTGCTTCCCTGTGTAGCAGTCTCAAGATGAAGCTGGGGGAGTGTTTCCAAACCCATCAACTTAGCAACCACATTAGGTGGGCTCTGTTTATGTTCAATTTCTTTTGACATTTCTCGAGCAATGAGTTTCTTCATCGGTGTACTACTTACTTTGGTAGAAGCACTTCTCCTCAAATCAGACATAGTCTGTGCAAACAATGCAGGCACGAGATATGGAAATATTAAACATCAAGTGGTGGAAAAAAGACAACAATCTGAATATTAAAAAAAAAAACAAAGTAGCTGCCAGCCTGACATGCATAATATTTGTAATTATTTAACCAAACTTACCAATTCAGATTTTAAATGGCCTTTATAAGAGGGACTTGGCATTCGGGTCACATCAGATCGACTCCTTGACAGAGAAGATCCTGCAAACAAACTAACTCGTGTTAATAACACACAGGAGGATCCAAAATTCAGATAAATATAGACAGAATTATTAGGTATAAAACCTGGTGGAGGAACATCTTAAGTAAGTGTTAGACACATAAATAAAGTACATCAGCGGTTAATACAAACTTGCAAGGAAAGAGAGTAAGAATAAACAGGAACCTTCCTCAGCTTAATAAACTAGTCACAGAGGGAATTAGTCATTACCATCATGATATGGCTTATCTGCAAGTAACTTGTTCCCGCTAACAGCTGTTCCTAGATCAAATAAGTTTACCATCCTCCCTAAGCATCCTGGAATCGGACTTTCAATCTTTTGAACCTTTGTGCCTTGGTGTTCATTCATTTTGGTCTCTGCAGTTTCACAGCTATTAGTCATCATCTAGGGTTGTAGCTCACTTGGCATGGAAGCAGATTAGCATGGAAAATTTTGAAATTAAAGATGATAAATGGTTGATGGAGGAGAACATGAACACGTGGATATGACACTAGTGAGAACAATTTTTTGGAAGTGCAAGATTAACTAAAGCCGGACTTCAATCTAGGTGACATGAAACTAACAAGAAAAAGTTCCAATGAAGAAAACTTTCATGAGTCCTAGACAGACAGAGAGAAAGGTAAGATCCATAATTTAACACTAGGAGGTCCAGGAAAAGGGAGAAGTGTAGAAGAATGGAAAACATCTAGCAGCAAAGAAGGACAGGCCAAGCATAACAAAACAAAAATTTGGTTAGAAAACAAAAAAGGAGAATAAGATTCTAAATTCACAGCGACGCTTCAGAGTGTCTGAACAAAAGGCAAGAAGTACCAATTACCATTTTCATAGGACCTATCACAATCAAAGACAGACACTTTTATGCTCTGAACCAACTCTGAATAAAAATATTACAAAACAACCTTTGGCTCGCCCATTAGAATAAGAGATCCTCAAGTCCAAAATCCCCTCAAAATTCCTATAATGATGACTAGAAGAAACAATCCAAGCAAATCCTCAAGCACACTGGATCTAGAATACCCATTATTAACAGTATCATTGGTAAAACTCTCAAGTCTCTAGTAGCTACGAACTCATATAAATACACTCAAATTTGTCTCGCCCCAAAAAAAGAAGAAACAACAGTATTAAATGCTACAAGTGTTAATAAAAAAACAAGCAAATCAACAGACAGAGGAGTAAATCATCCAACCAAATCAGCTAATTCAATCAGAATTGGAAGAAAATAAACAATAAGAGCTGGAAAATACCAGAAAAGCAGACCCAAAAAGAAGCTAATCAATGGAGATAGAAAAAGAGTAAAGATCAGAATCTATTTCTAGTAAAGTAAACAAGAAATCGAGACAAGAAACAGGGAAATAAAAGCATCGTNGCTGGAAAATACCAGAAAAGCAGACCCAAAAAGAAGCTAATCGATGGAGATAGAAAGAGAGTAAAGATCAGAATCTATTTCTAGTAAAGTAAACAAGAAATCAAGACGAGAAACAGGGAAATAAAAGCATCGTAAAGTGAGATCAGAGCTAATGAATCAGACATTTTTGCTTTACTCGGGGGAAGAGAGAGACCTGTGAGAGTAAGGAGCTAAGATAGATACATCGGAAACTCCGCCGGAGATGAAGTAGAGAAAATCTGAGGCGGAGACAGAGTGAGAATGGCGTCGGACGCGAAAGAGAGAATAATAAATTAGAGTTAATAAGGAATCTCAAGTACAGACGAAGAAACAACGAAGAGAGAGAGGAAGGAGAGAGAATGCGCTAAGTTTNAGGAGAGAGAATTATGTGAAACGCTTCTCTGTACTCTAATGTCTTTTTTGTGTTTTCTTTTTTTTGTAATATCTTTTCAATTATGTCTTTTTGCAATTAAATATTACTAAATAATATTGAAACTGAGATAAGGAAGAGAAAACAAATTTCCTTTTTTTATTGATAAAAGTTACTTTGAAACACATATATGTGATCAAACTTGAATGATTATTAGAGCTAAAAGCAAACTCAGATTATGATAATATATTTCTATTTTTGGTTGCATGGATAATTCCTCCCAACTTCAACAATCACAATGAATGCTTTTGATGAAAATTTGGTCATGTCCCAACAACCAAATCCTTGGCTTGTTTTGCTACTTTCACAATTACTACATTAATCTAATGTGTAAAAGAAAAAAATATGATTTATGTAATTTAAAGAAATATTCAATATATATATTTTAAAGTCTAAATATGTAATATAGTGATTTATATTAACACAATCATCAAAATAAATTAGAAATTATTCAAATTTTAACTTTAAACAATTCATTGTTGTGATTGATATAAACAAAAATAAAAATCTAAATAATTTTGTTTTGCATCATAGACGTATATCTATTATTCAAAAGAACAAACAACTNATTCAAATTTTAACTTTAAACAATTCATTGTTGTGATTGATAAACAAAAATAAAAATCTAAATAATTTTGTTTTGCATCATAGACGTATATCTATTATTCAAAATAACAAACAACTCAAGCCAAATGTATATAAATTTAGCATAAAATTGTAATGTATTTTACTACAAAAATGTATATGGATCGTCTTGAAAAAACCAAACAGTCCCATACCAAACAATTACTACAACAACGTACTATCCCCATCATCTTTAAAATCTAATTACTAAGAGAATATATCACATTGAAAATATAATATATGATGAAAATTTAAACAATATATAAGTGATTTATATTAATTTACTCACATCAATTGATTATAAATTGAAAGTTCATAAATTTTAGTGTAGTATTAGAATTCGAACGCATGTTACTCCACTATTTAAAATTCATCGAATTTAATAAATGACCCAATCAATTTGATCTGAAATCAATCCGACTCGAAACTAGTCTAACTAATCTAATATAGAATTGATTCTAAATGGAAAACTATCGAAATTATAACTAAAAGGGTCATTATATTGAAGATATGTGAAAAATATCTCACNCTTTAAAATCTAATTACTAAGAGAATATATCACATTGAAAATTTAATATATGATGAAAATTTAAAAAATATATAAGTGATTTATATCAATTTACTCACATCAATTGATTATAAATTGAAAGTTCATAAATTTTAGTATAGTATTAAAATTCGAACGCATGTTACTCCACTGATTTAAAATCCATCGAATTTAATAAATGACCCAATCGATTTGATCTGAAATCAATCTGACTCGAAACTAGTCTAACTAATCTAATCTAGAATTGATTCTAAATGGAAAACTATCGAAATTATAACTAAAAGGGTCATTATATTGTAGATATGTGAAAAATATCTCATGTTAAAAATATAACATTTTGAACAATGTTTAAATACGATAGATCAATCCACTTATTTATTAATTGATTTTAAATTAAAACTCATCAATCTTTTAACACTTTCTTTTTGTTGGCATTTCTATTAGCATCGTCATTTATATACATGTGATTTTAATACAACAACACAAAAACAAACAGTATGTTTCTCACTGGAGAGTAGAAACTTCATTAGCTAGCAGAATCAAATAAATATGACTTGTCAATAAGGGAATCTAAATTGATATCGGAATCTAAATGATCTGTAGAACATGCCTAATCCCATGTTAATCATGCAGTCATTAAGGAGACTATATTTGCACAATAATCGATTTATGGCTTCTGGTATTACAAAGATATAGACTAGACCACTTTCGTTAGATTGGTTCTAAATGTTTACATACTTTGAATAAAAATCGGGACCGAATAAAAGAAAATCTGAAATGGACCAGCCAATTTATGTTTATTCGATCTCAATTAATAAATATATAGAATATACCAGAAAGGGCAATAAAAACATGGAGCCATTAACATTATGGCTTTAATTAAGCTGGTAATAATAACTATATATATATATAGATGAGAGAAAAATCGTGTATATATATATATATGTATATATAATATGTCATATCCACAATATAATATAGAGAGATTTTCACTCTAATGCAGTTTAATACTTTTATTTGCATCCTAACACCTAACTCA
>OVAU01003811.1:0-10701 GCA_900406315.1 Biscutella laevigata subsp. laevigata | reverse complement strand
AATCGATAGTTCGTGGTTAAAATGGTGAAAACGGACAAGTTGGCGTTTTTTTTTAGATTTTTCCCATAAAAAAAAGCGATAACTATTGTTAAAATTCTGGATGAACTAATCTTTGGAGATTTTGTTCACACTTGACATAAAATAAAGCTTTGGGTCAAGAAAAATCATCGGCCGACATATAACCATTTTTAGCTTGAAGCCCACGAGAGACATTCCTACGTCTCTCGCCTCTCGTGGGTCCCTCTCTCTCTGTCTCTTCTTCACCTTCAAAACCCAAAACCTTTCCAAGAAAACGGCGAACGAATCAGTTTACTCTTCCCTACATCCATGACACGACAATGCTCCCAACGCTTACCGGTTTGAAAATCATACCAACCAATCTACAGATTAGGCGTCTTCTTGCTCACGCTCTCTCGCCATGACCCTCGTCTCTAGGTTCGTCTCTATTCTCGTTTCCTCTTCTGAAGGTTTCTGGGTCTTTCTTGATTTTTGATCCGAGTTTAATTGATTAGTTAAAGTCTCAATCTTGACTTTTCGTTTTGATCGGATCGTCTTTTGTTTAATCCTTCGTGGTGGGTTTTTTGGTTTCTTGCAGATTTTTGGGTTCTAAAGTCGTTAGCAGATATAAGCTATATCCATTCTCGAATCAGAAAGTTATAGAAGCTATTACAGTTTCTCTAAGGTTGCCTCAATTCAGATTTTACTCGTCTTCTTCTAGAAATTTGAGTAATGTGCATCGTCAAAATCAGACGTTGGGCTTTATCCAGAATGTTAAAGGGAGATTGTTAGCTAATCATCATCTCTCACGAAGCTATTCCTTTGCCTCTGCAAGCTATGTAGTTAAGCAACGTTCCCAAGTTTCTTGGAAAAGGCTTCTTCATAGATACTCTATGCGTTGTTTAAACTTGCCTCGGATAAGTAAAATTGCTCAAGCATTCAGTTTGTCTCTTTCTTATTCACCCTTGCTAGTTCCTGGTATATTGGCTATTACTTGTAGAGAAGTTGCATGGGCGCAAAGAGTGGCTCCAAGTCCGGTGATTAATCACTATCCTTCACAGTTCTCTCTCTATAGGAGTGCAATAAATATCCCTATTTTGATCTCTTCTTTATTGTTTTCTGCGATGGAAGGTGTTATTCTTATTGGAAGAGCTCTCTATTTAGCTGTTTTGTTTTCTCCAAATCTTATAATGGCATTGCTAGAGTTTTCATGCGGGCCTCGGTTTAGAGAATTACGGTATGAGGTCCTCCATCGAACTCTGGAAAGAGCAGGTCCTGCTTTTATCAAATTTGGCCAATGGATTGCCACACGACCTGATCGGTTTGACAAGGATTTGTGTTTACAGCTTTCAAAGCTACACAGTAATGCTCCTGAGCACAGTTTTGCTTTCACCAAAAAAACCATCGAAAATGCGTTTGGTCGTAAACTATCTGACATATTTGAGGAATTTGATGAGGCACCAGTGGCATCTGGGAGTATAGCTCAAGTGCATCGAGCTACCTTGAAGTTTCAGTATCCAGGACAAAAGGTGAAGTCCTCGGAGGTTGCTGTCAAAGTTAGACATCCTTGTGTTGAGGAAACGATGACAAGAGATTTTGTGATAATTAATTTGGCGGCAAAGATAACTACTATTATACCGGGTATGAATTGGCTTAGATTGGATGAGTGTGTGCAACAGTTTAGTGTCTACATGATGTCTCAAGTTGATCTCTCAAGGGAAGCTTCTCATTTGAGTCGGTTTATTTATAACTTCCGAGGATGGAAAGATGTCTCTTTTCCAAAGCCTGTCTATCCGCTTGTACATCCTGCAGTTTTAGTTGAGACATTTGAGCACGGAGAAAGCGTTGCACGTTATGTTGATGGCGAAGGAGGACACGAATGGATCAAGGCTAAAGTAGCTCATATAGGAACTCATGCTCTCTTGAAGATGCTCCTGGTTCTGCCCTCTTTCTTCGCCTGAATCTTATCATTGTTCATATTCAGTTTACTCAATAGTAAACTTTTTTCTTTGATGTTTCAGGTTGACAACTTCATTCACGCTGATATGCATCCCGGGAATATTCTTGTCCGGAATAACGATGCGCGAAAAGGTCTTTTCAAATCAAAAAAGCCACATGTCATTTTCCTAGATGTAGGCATGATTGCAGAACTCTCAAAGATTGATCGAGATAACCTAATCGGATTTTTCACGGCGGTTGCAAGTAGAAATGGTCGTACAGCTGCTGAACGAACACTTAAGTTATCTAAACAACAGAATTGTCCAGATCCACAGGGCTTTATCGAGGTGAGTGAGATCTCTGCTTTTAGCTTCTCTTACATCATTCCAAAGTTTCTTGATATATATACATGTTGGCACAGGAAGTAGAAGAAGCATTTAGATTCTGGGGAACAGAAGAAGGAGATATGATTCATCCAGCGGATTGTATGCACGAGCTATTCGAGAAAATGAGGCGTCATAGAGTTAATATTGACGGCAATGTATCTACAGTAATGTTTACAACATTAGTTCTCGAGGTAAGTTTACCAATAGCAGTCAAGACCCTTGATTGAAAAAATGGTTTACAATCTCATGGTGATTGAAAGAAGTTTGCTTCAAATCTAACAACACTGAGGTCAATTTCATTGGCTTGTTACGACAGGGTTGGCAAAGGAAACTGGATCCAGGATACGATATAATGAGTACGTTACACAACATGTTGCTTAAAACCGATTGGGCGAAATCACTTTCTTACACTGTCGATGGACTGATGGCTCCTTAGATGCGGCAAACAAAGTTTTGATTCTTTTAACTCATTTTGCCTTTTGACAGAAAGATTTTGTTTTGTTCTTAGGAGTTTGAAGAACAAAAAAGTTTCAAATTGTATTTAAAGTTTGAAGAACAGAAAGTATTATTTCTACAATATGAATTTGTATTTAAAGTTTCAAATTCCTATACAATATTCTCACATTCATATATTTTTAATCGAAATGCAGTCATTTTAAGAATAAAAATTCAGATTCTAGATTCAAAAGAAAAAAAGAAAAGAATATATGGTCATTTTGAAAGTAATGGTTGGTTATGTAAGTGGTTAACGAACTTCCAACCCCATCTCTCGTTGATTCGATCGAGAATCTTCCAACTTAGATCAGCGTTTTATAATTCTCTGGGTTTTTCTTTTCATCTTCAAATGATTCCTCGAATTGGATCGAGTATCCTAAGTTTGTGACGTATTTTCGCTATTCCTCTCTGATTACTACTGAAAATAGTTAAGGATTTGATCGGAGAGATTCGTTTAAGGAAGATTGGAAGAACCATGATGGTTATTTACCGGGCAAGGTGGCTCCTTTAATGAATTTTTTTGGCTTCATGTCGTTAGCTCATCTTTTGCTTGGGAAGGATATCATATCACTTTGGTTATTGCTTTTGGCATGTGTGAAATGCTATTCGATACTTTGAATATGCTAATTTCGACTCTACTGGGATGAGGCCAATGGACATTACTTTGTGGGCAGTGTGACCTTTTCTTCCATAAAAAAGACGTTATCCCAAGACATTCTGGTCGTCTCTATGGGTTATAGGGGTTGTAAAGCTTACTCTTGGTGGCATAACCTCAAGGGTACTTCTTCTTGGAGTCATATATTTTGTTGGCTCTTGAGTTGGTTGAACATTTGGGAAACATCAACGACTTTTCTAGAGAAACAATGATATTTTTGGTAATTCCCGTGGCATTATTGGATGCTTCCTTAATTTTATGGATTTTTTCATCATTGTCAAGAACCCTTGAGAAACTTCAGGTAAAATAAAAAACTTTTAATGAATTGATTTCTTTAATCATCAATAGCAGATGCACATATCGAATTCATGATATGTCACATTATTATATCCCAAGGATGTATACATTCAAAAATTATTAGATTCCAACATGTGGCTGTTTAAGCCGTCTGTAAATAACAAGTGATGTTAGTCCAGTGGTAAAACACATGACATCACTATTATTATATCGGTGCTTTGAGTACTCGTGAGAATATTTGCTCCTCCCATTTATGAGAATTTGGGTAGTGGGCTGAATTATGCTTTCTAGTCCACAAACGGTTGCAACCAAAAAAAAAAAAATTATTGAATTATGTATTTTAGTGGATTTTGATTTCAAAGGATTTGAATGATTTTTAATAGATTTTGATGTACTATATTGAATTACTATGGATTCACTTACCTGTCTATTGACCACTGCAGATTAGAAGAAACATGGTTAAACTTGAGCTTTATATGAACTTCACCAACACACTCGCTACCTCTGTTCTGCTCTCTATTGCTTGGATTGGTTTCAAGGTAACTAATCGCTGATGCATTACTTGAAAACCCAAATCAAATCAGCTATACTTCAATGCAACTGACCCTCTGAGTGAACTCTGGCGAATGGCGTGGATCATTCCTGCTTTTTGAAATCTACTCTCTTATGGTCTTTTAGCAGTCATATGCATCCTTTTGGCACCATCCAATAATCCTACCAGGTTCTAATACGTTCCTTTAACCTCTACTGAAATGTTTTAGGCTTCAATGGTCCCAATGGTCAACTGCCGAAGATGTCAAATTTTAAGACTATCTGTGTCCACCGAGAGATTAACTTTTTGAAGTTAGCTTAACTCTAATTGGTTTAAACCTTGCAGGTATTCATATTTAGCGGAAACAGGGCACGAATTTGAAAAGGAAGGTATCTCATTGACAGGTAGTGGAATTAAGAGTACATGTGATATTGAAAGAAATGAACTTCTATACGAGCTTGGAGACGACGTTGAAGAGGACAAACGCGAGTAAAATCTAGGTAAAAGCTTTTAATAACCAATAAAATAAAGCATCTATACCTGGCCGTGGAGTTTTTAGTGTAGTGTAGTCTTGCATCACTCGTTGTTTTCTGACCCTTAAGGACTCTTATTTACTCAGATCAAAGGTCTAGTAGTCTTATTTTTTTACTGTTAAAAGTACAACCGTTTCATTGAAGATGGCTTTCTTATTTACAGAGCGTGAAAGGGAAACTTTTACATCAAGGGAACTGTTCTTGCAGTGTTGAGAACGATCGTAAGAGTGGTTTTGAATTCAGACACTCCCTGTTCAAGCATTTCCATGTCTTTAGATATCCTATGGAAAATATGTGTTTTTGCTTCCTATGGAAAATATGTGTTCTTGCTTCGTCAACACTCTACGTATGATCCTTCAATCCCATATTGGTTCTTATCCTGTTATAGCACACAAACACCATCTCTAAGAGTCGATATTGAGTTCTCTTTAGCCATTAGTATCATTAGTTCAATATAACCTTGACACTTTCGGAATCATCGCAGAGCTTGAGAATTGTAGCTGTAAATAATCCGACGGAATCTTGCAAGCTACAGATTCTAACGTGTGAATCTACATAAATGATCAATTGATCTAATCAGCCGGATTTAGACCATTACCTCCAAAGCAGACAAATACAGGAACTATGAAACGTTTTTCTTGCCACTATAATCCGTTTAGTCATGGTCAGACTGAAAATTAATGGATATAATTTAGTGACCAATCATAGTCTTCCTCTAGATATTCGGGAACCACTAGATCTGCGGTTTGATATATAATTGCTACCGATTCTTGTTTGTAACCTTGTAGTTTGTATTAGAACTTCCATGTGTCATAATTGTTCCCCTTACTTTTCAAGATACCAAGCACAACAAGAACTCAACTTTCGATAGCCAAATCTAGTGGACACACAAGATCTTAGCACCTTTCTATAATCTTTCAAGCAGTCAGTGACCTTGAGCAAGCTTAGTGATGAAAGATTTTAAAAATGGTGATACATGATCAATGATGGGAACTTACTAGAGGGGAGAGGAGACTTTGTTATTGGTAGTAACAAGCAAAAGAGAATCTCTGATTTCAAATGTCTTTTTGTCTCTGTAGTTCCCATCAACAAATATGGCTGTTGAAAAACTTTCGCCTCTGATCAATTCACCAATATGAATAACACTCGAGCAACATTTCAGTTATGTTACAAATATCAAACTAAGTAGAGAGTTGAATCAACTTGAAGCAAGAGCGCTTAGTTTCTTTTCATAAAGTTTTGCCCGTCGAAGAGCATCTAATGCCTCAGCTTGTTTCCCTGCACGTTTCAAGGCCACAGCTTTTACCTTCTCTGCTTTGATGCGTTCCTCCAATTGACTTCTCTCTTGATTATTACTCTCCTTCACTGGATTTGGTTTTATAGCAGCCTGTGTTGTCTCTGTTTTACTCACCGATGGATTCACAGAGTTGTCTAATCCAATAGCTTTGAGTGCAGACAAGAGTTGAGGATCAAGAAAATCTTCAACTGCTACATCATCCACCGGTTCTGACTTAGTGGGTGCTGATTCCTCTAACTGGGCTTCGAGAGTTTTGGCTTTTTCAAACTCGGCATCAGCTTCTTGCATTTTACCTTCCCTCCTAAGCTTCATGGCTTGACGTTTGTGGCTTAGCGACTCTTGCTGCAGCTTGAAACGGTCACGACCAGACATTGGCTTTGGAGCTGAACTTGAAGGGCTATTCTCTTTCTCTCGTGCAGGAGGATGCGTTGCATAAACCAAATCATCTCCTCCGAGTTTTTCAGGAGCCGGATTTTCTCCTTCTTGTTGTCTCTTCTCCAACAATTTTGCTTGGAGCAATGCCTCTTTGGCTTCACTCATTTTTCCTTCTTTCTTTAAAGCAAGGGCCTTTCTCTTGTGAGCCAGAATTTCTTGCTTCAGGGTGCTCTGAGGAAATGTATTTTGAACAGGAGCTGACTGATAATTGCGGGGCTCTGACTCTACACGTGCCACTGCTTGTTCAGTGCCGTTATTGTTTCTTAAACCAAAGTCCGACTTGGTCTCACCAGTCAGCAAATCCATCATACTTGGTTGCTGCTGACCAGATTGAGAAACAACTCTACTTTCAGTGGTCCCATGTGTGCTGGAGGAACCGGGTGCAGTAGGGGAGATAAAGTCTCCTAACAAGTCATAATTATCTTGAGCCGCATGAGAGACACTAGCAGAGTTAGCTGCTTTGTTTTCCATTTGAGATCCAACCAATAGATCAACGTCCATGTAGTTTTTAGGGTTAATTGGAGAAGCTGAGATTTTCGTCCGCAACTGCTCATCTTCATCCATAGGCTCAATCTTGGGAGTTTCCAGTTCTGCTAGTTGTGCCTCCAAGACATTGGCCTTACTGTATAATTCCTCGGCCTCTCCAGTTTTCCCTTGACGCTTAAAGGCAAGTGCCTTTCTTTTCAAGTCCAGAAGCTCTCTTTGGATTTGTCCCTTGTTTTTGGCTGCTATTCGTGGACCGGTAGACTGGATAGAGATAAAGGCAGCTTCCTTCTTCTTGGGTTCTTCATCCTCCCATCCCAAATTCTTAAGAGTTGACAATAATGCTGGGTCCTTCATATCATTATCTGTAACACTATCATCTCCTTCATTGATTCCACTATCAGTAGATGTTTTCTTCAGCTGATCATTGTCAGCATGAAGATTCTTCCCTGAATCAAACTCGAGCATCTGGGCTTCCAATATTTTTGTCTGGGTCAGAACTTCCTCTGCTTCATCAACATTACCCTGTCGTCGCAAAGTTAGAGCCTTTCTTTTCAGCCCTAAGAGTTCTCGTTGTATTTCAGCTTTACTTCTTCGTTTTGTAAATGCATGTGGAGTTTCTGTTGTTTTGACTGGTTGAGAACTAACTGAGTCAGGTTTTTCTGGTGCAGAACCTGCAGGATTATTCTCTTCATCATTCCAACCTAAGTTCTTTAGCATCGAGAGGTAACTCGGATCATTTAACTCCTCATCTTTTACATCTACCTCTTCATCATCATCCATAGAATTTCTAGAAATATCAGGCAGATCACTTTCAAGATTTACTTTTTCACGAATGGCCTTTCCTGCTGAAGCTAACTTTGACGCATTGTCTAGCTCTTCCAGCTGATTTTGGAGAACCTCTCCTTTCTTCAACTCTTCTTCTGCTTCGTTAAACTTTCCTTCCCTTCTCAAAGTTAGGGCTTTCTTTTTCACTGCAAGAAGTTCTTTCTGAATTGCTAGCCTGCTTCTGGGAGGAAGTTTCAGGCTCTTATCCGTCTCAGCCCTAGTTGTGTCAACAGTTTGTGAGGACGTATCAGCAGCTTCTAGTTCCTTCTCAAGTAATTTTGCCTTCTTTAGTGTAGCCATGGCCTCTGCAACATTTCCAGCTCGTTTCAGGTTAAGGGCCTCTCTTTTTAATGTCTGAATTTCAGCTAAACGTTCTTCTCTGTTTTTAGGAGACTGTTGAGGATGGGGATTCTCACGGTGTCCAGCATCCTCAGTCCAACCCAAAGATTGCAATGCAGCAGCAATTGTTGGGTCCTCCATATCTTCATCGGTGACATCAAATTCACCATGAAGTCCTATATCATCTACAGTTCCCACGAGGTTACTAAAGTCAAAATCATGGTTCCCCTCATATTGAGCTAACAGATCATCTTCTTTGTCATCATCCATGCTGTGAATAAGTGCAGATATCTCATCATCTGATTCTTCAGCCCCACCCAAAAGTTCCTGCTCTTCAAGTTCCCTTTCCAAAACTTTAGCCCTTTTCAGTTCCTCTTTAGCTTCTGCAAGTTTTCCTTCGCGTTTCAGCGCAAGAGCTTTTTTCTTAAGGGCAATAATCTGAGTCTTGTCAATTCCCCCACTCTTTTTTGGATTACTTCTTACGGGAAGTTCACGGAGAAGAGAGGAAAATTCGCCCTCCAAACTTACAGTTGCTGGTTTTTTTTCTTCATCGTCAGACCACCCGAGCTCCCTTAGCTCAGATGCCAAATCATCATTTCCTCTACCCCCTTGACGTGGAGGCTTTAGTGACTTACTAGATTCTTTCGTAACAGCCTTGTTCTGTGTCTCAGTAGCATTTTGCATAGACAGTTCTCTTTTTCGGATTTTTCTTAAGGATATCTCTTGTGCCTCGGCCTGTCTCTCAAGTTCCCTCCCTCTCTTAAAGGCTTTTAAAGCTTCTTCAGATTTCCCTTCTCCTTTAAGAACTCTATACTTATTCTTCTCTTCCATTGCCTGTTTACGCAATTCTTCAGGACTAGCTGACACAGCATCCAAGCCCATATCCTTGTTACTACTGCAGCTTCCCATTTCTTTAGCGGTAACCCTGTCTGTACTAGACACTGATTCTGACGAAGAAGACACATCAACATCAGAGCCAAGAATCTCACTGAGAACATCATCTTCATTCTTTGCAGTCCTTCTAGAGCTACCTGCTGGAAACATCCACACAACATATTCAAAACGAACTAGCAATAAACATATATCAGAAAAGGCAAACTTGATGGAGACATCAAGAAATTCCAACCTATGTAAACCTAAACTAATGTAGAGTGTCACATCATATGTACCTTTTGCACCCTTATTTTTGTAACCATGCCTCAACTCAAACCGTGCAGCTTCTTCAAGTTTCTTACATGGATCACATATACGCACAGGTGAGTCACCTTGTCCACGTAGTGACATTCTTTGCTGAGTGCAGCTTCCACAGAATAAGCCCCCACATCTCCGGCAATGATGCTGGAAAAAAAATCCACACTCACTCATAATAAAGCCAAGCAATCCAGATCAGAAAACTATAAGCAAATAATAAGTTTTTAGTCATAGTCTGGTAATTCACAAACATCAAATTCATGTTTTCTTCATATTTAAGATGTTGAGTTACCGAATTCAATTACTCAAGTAAAACTCTATATCTCTTTCTCTCGCTCACTATAGAATCTATCAAATAATCACATCAACAGACTGAAACAATTAGCATAAACGGATGATTCGGTGAAATTTCCGACAAAATTAGATCCAGAAGAGTCGGTCCCTACAGACTGATAGGAAGCTAATATTCGACGAAAAGTCTAAGAAGGAGAAAGATCGCAATAGAAAAAAACAAGCACCGATTGATCGAGAGGAAGAGTAAGAGATTGAGAGAAAGACCTTGCGATTGATGAAAGTAAATTGAGAAGAACATCCTTGACAATGAGAAGCATCGACAACCCAAATATTTCCTCTGAGAGAAGGCTTCGCCGGTAATCCAATCTTCTCCAACATGTCCGTCTAATTCTTCCTCCTCTCCCTCAGCTAAGCTCCTTCGATATTTCCCCGAAAAATAATTGACCAAATCACTCAAGAATCAAGATGGAAGAAGACCACCTTTTTCCTTCTATTTTATTTTCGGGAATGTGTTTTTAAATTATAATGTTATGTTATTTTAATTAAATATAAAACTATATTTTAAAAATAAATGTGTGATTAATAAATAATAATAAAGAATATTTTGTATTTTTTTAATTTTATAGTGTTTAACTTTGAAAATAATAATAATAATATTGTTTATATGTTGAATTCAGACAATGATTTAACTCGTTGATTAACCCATTAATTAACTCGTTTGACCATTGTATTGAAGATAAAATTTTAAATGATTTTCTAATAAAATATGTTTAAAAACACTTTTCTAGCTAAAAAGAAATGAATTCAAATATTATTATAATTTATCTTATAATCTGTAATAAGAAAATCTCAAATTATATTCATTTTGGAAAAAAATCAAAACGTTATATATTTAATGGTTAATAAGATAAATTTTATCTGTTATTCTATTTTTGTTAGATTTATATAAATCTTGAAAACAATTGTATTTTTGGGAAAATTTCGAAATATATGTGAATTTA
>OVAU01003810.1:0-10702 GCA_900406315.1 Biscutella laevigata subsp. laevigata | reverse complement strand
CCAGAAATATGCAGATAATCATTAACTTCGTCCCATTTAGGTTTCGCGGTCATCGTAATGAACAAATCAGGATTACCAAAGCTTCAACATAGTGCCATAACATCTTGATAGTTTTCTGCCATATACCGAGGACTACCAGTGTGTGAAGAGGGTAATACGATTCTTTTCCCCAAACTTCGTGGGTCGTGATCACCTTTCGAGAGGGCATCTTTGACATTACTATAGACATCAGCCCTAATAACTCTTTGGTTTAGTTTAATAAACGTGAGCCTAAAAGATTCAATAGAGGTGTATGCATGCATCTACAATATATTGATGAAATTATCTTCCACCCCTTAATAAAGTAGACGCTTCAGTACACCTATTATGCAATCGATACATATAATACTCAGTCATCGATACATAACCCCTAGTTGTTGAAGAACCAATACCATGGTTATAAGGAATGCCATCGTAATATCCAGCTTCACCATAAGGAAATAACAACGGATATTGCAATGCCATGTAAAGCGGATGACTGAACATAATCCTCGGTAAACTTCCACTTTTATGCTGCAATAAAACATCTCTCTCGCCAACATTACTTGAAAAATCACCTACAACTAAAGCAACAATCTCATTTGCCGAGGGAAAATCGTACTGTCTTTTATGCTTATCATATCCAACCAAATGTATTGCCAACTCAACATTACTATCACTCTCGAACCTATCTCTAGCCTTCTGAAATATTTTAGTGAGCTCATTGTTCTCGTCTAGCATTTTTATTAAAGAACTTAAAGTAACTTCACTGATTTCCATTTTTCCTCCCTGGCTTATAGACGATATACGATTTTGAATTTCATTTGATGTGTCGTAGATGTACATTTGAAGAAACTTCGGTTTTTCACCATCTTTTGGCAAAAGCGACCCAAACTATGATAGTTCTCTCCATGAACTTTAAAACAATATGACCCTCGGGAATTTGTCATAATATGATCAATGTCAGCGCCCATCGAACACATAGACAACATGGAGTTATAAACTCTAATATTAAGACGAAATGATGGATCACTTAACAAACGATGGAGTACAGTAGGTTCTTGAATTTTGGGCAACTTAACACATCCTTGTTTACAACAAATAGTAAAAAGCAAAGCCTTCGAGGTACGATCTTTGCCAGAACTTTCAGCAACCCACACTAACGCATTACAATTATTACATCTCATCAACAGATTACCCAACCTTCTACTCGCTGATAATAACACCAAATCTAAAATAACAAAACATAAAAATTATATTTTAATACAAAGTCTAAATCTCAATAATTAAAACAAAATACTACGTACCATTGTTGTTACGGTAAACCTCAGAATGTTTGCGTTTCTGACTACCTATACATTATTAAATTATAACTCTTCATCAACAATATACAAAACATTAAAAAATGTTCAGTTATTTACTAACCATAAATCTCAGAGGACGCCGAATTTTTGGACTTGGCATTATCTTCTACGTCGTCAAGAGCAATTTGCATTTCCAAAGCTTCTGTATACCAAAAATGAAATTATAAATATTAAAATACAAATTTCATTATATACTACAACCGCAGTCATTGGTTAGACAATAACATAAACACTATTGAATTGGATTATCGGTACCAGGGTCGAATGGGTGCAGAGCAATTCCTGAAATACAAACAAAACGAATGGCTAATACATAAAATTAACACCAAAACATAAAATTGCCTATATACAACTTAACATGGGTAAAATAAAATCACATCGTTAAATTATAACACGTTACACACAACTAAATATACCTTGCTTGGAGAAAAAATGCGAATATTTACGCCCATCCATATCGTGAGATACTATTGCCGAGGGATCGCATTCAGTTTCCATTCCGATATATATCAAGAATCAAGGCTTACAAAACTACGGATAATGAAAAGCAACGAATCAAAACATTAAAGTTGTAAAATCATGCACTAACCCACAATGCATATTACGATGAACAAACTACACCATTAGGAACATTCTACATAACGCACATTGAAAATTTGATGAAACTAAAACCTAACCACTACCACCATCGAACTCAAATCTTCAGACTGGTATCGAAAATAGATCAAACTATAAGCAAAGGTTAAAAGAAACAAATTATATTGTGTCGAAAAACCATTACCATAAGTAATACTAATCATGCAATAAAAACACAGCAAAGCAACAAAATGACCTCTAGGATGAAACGATAAAAAAAGGGAAGTCTAATCTCGTAACACTCTGAACCGTAACCACATAATACCTTAATCTCTTACTTTCTTCAGACTTAATCGGTAAGCAAGAACAAATTAGCTTAAGAACAAAAAACTTCGAGATTATTTAACTCCAAATACACCCCTCTTCGTTTATCGATAATCACTACATCCACAACAACCTCGTCAGTCATTGAACAATCAACAAACTCCTTAATTCTTTCGACCATCTTTTGTTAAAAACCAAAGCACCATATCAAAATGATCGAGTGCCGCATTAATGGCTTAAGCTCTAGAATTGTTACAATTGAGTGGCAAAATTGTGTATTGCGCTCGCTTATATATACCATCAAAGAGCACGAACGAATCAACACAAACAATCAACCATCGCCAACCTTTCACAATTACGATTGCCCATTGACACACCTTCACTCTTATTCAAAAAATAATTTAATCATGACGTCACCACACGTTATAAAAAACGCTGACGTCATTGGTGATTTTGCTATTGTATACAGATTTCAGTTTTGGTTAGGGTTAACGATCAACATTGAAATCCTTACCGAACCAAAGCATGCCAAACCGACACCATTTCAGATATGGTAGTATACTATATTTTATGATGAAATATCCGAAAATCAAAAACATGGAACCAAATACCTAAGAGCAGCTCCATCGCTGTATCTAGAGGGGTTCTTAACCTAAAAAATAATGAAAAAATGAATATAAGCTGAGAATCGGATCTGAATTAGTATATTTTAGAAACACATCAGAACTGCCACATGGCGTATTCTGATTGGGTGAAGAAAAAAAGTACATAATTTGACCAATGAGAATCTCAGATACTATCTCTTCTACTTTTTCTCTCTCTTTTCTCGTCTCTTTCTTTTCTCTCTCTCATCCAATAAAATATATATATTTCTCTGAAATATTAATAAAATAATTCTTAAGATCCTCTATTCTGCATCTCATCTCACCGATGTAGATGGTCTAAAAGCCCAAGACTAGTGTAGATAGTGGAAAAAATAGCACTCTATAGCACTTTTACAAACTATAATTCCACTCCAAAACCCTTTTAAAACTGTTTTCACTCCAGAGCATTTTTGCTCTTTTTATACATAAACAATTACCATACACCCCTCCACAAAACATATTATTACTCTAACCTTTTTTCTTTTTTTCTTTTTCCCTCTCCTCTCCTCATATTATTTTTTTCTTTGTTTTCTTTCTCCTTCTACTGTAACCTTTTTTCTTTGCTTCTTTCTCCCTCCCCTTTCCTCCACAAAACTGTTTCTTTCTCCCTCTACTCTCCTCAATTTACTCTAACCGTTGGAGCATTGTTCGTTCGCTGACTCACGTCTTTCGCGAGGAAATGTTTTGTGAAAAATCCAGTGGAGAGATGGACGGCTCAGATGCTTTTGGATCATCCATTCTTAGCCGTTGATGATGATGAGAATAGTAGTGGTTCATTGAGATGTGAAGCAAACGAGGCTTCAGTTTCACCCAGAGATCCTTTTGAATTCCCCGATTGAAATTCAGTTCAATCTCCGGTGACACATAGAATTTACTGAATTGTGGTTAGCACCTTCTAACTGAATGGTGGTTAGCATTTGTAACTGAATTATGGTTAGATTTGTTCCTATGACATTTGTAACTGAATTATGGTTAGCAGAATACAAAATAAAATTAAATAATAATTCTGAAAAGTGGATTGAATTGAGATTGAAAAATAGTTGATTTGTGGTTAGTATTGTGATTGAATAGTGATTGAATTGTGGTTAGCATTATGGTTACTAACTTGTAACCACATTGTATCAAGAAATTTCAAAAATTTAGACACGTGAGATTCATTCAAATTTTTTTGTTTTGTAAAAAAGAGAAATTGATATAAGAGAGAGAAGAAGAAAGAAAAAAGTGTGCAAGGGAAGAGATGAAAAAAGAATGAGTGAGAGAGAAAAGTAAATATAGGAAATAGAGAATAAAATCAAACGATTTTAACAAGAGAGATATAGGGAAGAGAGATATAGAGAAGAGAGATATTCAGGAAGGGTATAATTGTAAAAAGTTTCATAAGTTTGTCTTGGTAAATGAGAAATAGTTTCAGAATGAAAAAAAGTATATTGATAGGTGTTGGTGTGTGATTTTAGTATCAAAAGAGTCCCACGCTATAAATCACTCTAGATAGTGCAAGTAAAAGTAAAACCATCGTGAGACTGAGACCCACCTGTTTACTTTTTTTTTTCAAACCAGAAGATATTTTCCCGGAAAATGACAAACAAGAAAATCCCCAGAAAAGAAAACACTGAAAGCTATACACGAGACTCGCGCTTCCGTTCACGTGGCAGACAATACAATTCTCGAAAACTCCATATTTTTCCTCCCAAAGTCCAAATTCACAAATACCCATTTTCTTTGAGTGATATAGAATCTCACTTTCAAATGAGAAAAGTGTAAGATTCGTACAAACTCTGATCGTTGAAGCAAAGGAGAGATGCTTAACTCATTTACTTCTTCTTCCTGTGATTCTATTTCTTCCAGTTTCCTCTACTCTTCCGGTAATGCCTTCTCCGGCTTTGTTCCAATGGGGTTAGTCAATAGCCCACTTGTCTCTTTGATTTTTCCTTCTTTCAAATTGTCATAACTTCTGATTCTTCATCGGTTTGTTTCTCGTAGATTGAAATTGAGCAGGAAAGTGACTGAAACTCCGATTTTTCGAGTTATCTCTCGAAAGGCACGTCCTTTTCCGTAATCTCCGTTCTGCTTTTACAGCGAATTATACGATCTAAACTGTTTCATCGTATGTAGATTAAGGACGTTTCAACACTTAAGGTTTCTTGTCGTCGTGCACAAGAACAAGTGGTCGAGGTAAATTTTTGAGTTTTAGACTTTAGTGATTCGAATTGTGAAAGATATTGTTTTTTTTTTCATGCCTGCTTCTGTGTAATTTCTAGGCAGAAGAATCTACAATGATTGGATCTAGAGAATCTTTCAAAGTTTCCACTGGTGAGGTATCTCCTCTAGGTGTGTCTCAAGTTGATAGAGGAATCAACTTTGCTTTGTTTTCTCAGAATGCTACTTCTGTCACGCTCTGCTTGTCACTTCCCAAGAGGTATTCATATGTTTATCTCTTGTGGATTTCGTTTTTGACAGGCTTATATCAATGAAAAACTTCTTGTAATGAGCAAGACTTTGTTGTCTAATTAGATTGTGAAGTTTCTTTTATGTGTTTTTGCTTGGTTAATTGTTTGATGTTATTGATTCTTTGGTTATGTATATTTCAGTGATAAGGATGACTTCAATGATGATGGTATGATCGAGTTGGCTTTGGATCCCAGCATAAACAAGACTGGGGATACTTGGCACATTTGTGTCGAGGTAGTATAATACGCTCATGAATTCTTTGAGAAATTAATTTGTTAGGCTATCTTTTTTTCATCTAAGTATTTACGGCTGTGAAAAAATTTCCTTTATAATAGGATTTGCCTCTCAGAAATGTGCTCTATGGTTACCGTGTTGATGGTCCGGGAGAATGGCAACAAGGGCATCGGTTTGACAGTAGCATTGTGCTTCTGGATCCCTACGCAAAGCTAGTTAAGGGCCGCAGTTCTTTTGGAGATAGTTCCCAAAAGTTTGCTCAATTCTATGGAACTTATGACTTTGAGAGCTCTACATTTGATTGGGGAGATGACTACAAGTTCCCTAACATACCTGAGGTAAAAAATTCACCGGTCTCCTTCAGCTAGTTGTTGCACAATTCTGTTAATGAGCTATTTTTCTGACTCTGTGCTTATGGAATTTTGTACCGTCTGGTTGCTACCTTGCAGAAAGATCTTGTTATTTATGAAATGAATGTTCGAGCTTTTACTGCCGATGAATCCAGTGGGATGGATCCAGCTATTGGGGGAAGTTACCTTGGTGTCATTGAGAAGGTAAACATTATTGTACCTCAAAAATATGTTTAGATACTGAAGTTACTGCACATCTATGCTTTTCATCTGATAAGCACAAGAGTTAGCAAGAGATGTGTATAAAACTTATTAACCATAGATATTGAGGATGTGTTTCATCCACTCGTATGTTTATGCGTAACGCTTGTTTTACATCTCACATGTTTTCTTCTTCTCTTGAAAGATCCCACACCTTCTAGATCTGGGTATAAATGCAGTGGAGTTATTGCCAGTCTTTGAGTTTGATGAACTGGAGCTTCAGAGGCGTCCTAATCCTAGAGATCACATGGTAAGCATGATTCAGGAACATGAGTGTCTAATATTTTTCTTTGCAGCTATAGATTCTCACCTTTTTCAATATAGATCGAGTTAGTTGTTCACGAACGAGAATTCTAGTGCTTCCCTAAGCTGAAAAGAGTTTGTTTTGCTAGGTTAACACATGGGGTTACTCGACAGTTAACTTTTTTGCTCCAATGAGCCGTTATGCTAGTGGTGAGGGAGATCCTATTAAAGCTTCAAAAGAGTTCAAAGCTATGGTCAAAGCCTTACATTCTGCTGGTATAGAGGTAAGCAATACCCTTGTCTCGCCCCTTTACCTCAGAGCCTCAAGCTTCTTTTTGGCCTATGAAGTGATAATTCTTCGAAAGTATTCATACAACTTTTCTCTTCAGGTCATTTTGGATGTAGTTTATAACCATACCAATGAAGCAGATGACAAATACCCTTATACCACTTCGTTTCGTGGCATAGACAATAAGGTGAGTAAATAAGAAAGAGTGAATCTCATATCAGTTTTTGTTTATTTTCTTAGCTTTGAAATCTAAACAACGTGGAATCTGTCCGCAGATTTATTACATGCTTGATCCAAACAAACAACTGCTCAATTTTTCCGGCTGTGGTAAAATTTTTGAAGCTTATTATGAAAAGTTAGTCTTCGGTTAGCTGTAATATATATCCTCAAGGGACTTTCGTTTTCTGTTTGCAGGAAATACTCTGAACTGTAACCAACCTGTAGTTATGGAACTGATACTAGACAGCTTAAGGCATTGGTATGAACAAAATACATGTTTTTGAAGTTTTATTCTGCACATGACGGGGATTAGAAAGGATTCGCTCATTGACTTCTCCCTCTCTCGTTCACCTAACTGGCAGGGTCACTGAATATCACGTGGATGGTTTCCGATTTGATCTTGCGAGTGTGCTTTGCCGAGATATAGATGGATCTCCACTAGATGCTCCCCCACTCATAAGGGTAGGATTTAAATGCATTTTCATTTTTAGGAAAAATGGTAACCATGAGCTATGTTCATTTTGAAGTTTTCTTATTGAATCAGGCAATTGCCAAGGACTCTGTTCTGTCAAGATGTAAAATAATTGCAGAGCCTTGGGATTGTGGAGGATTATATCTAGTTGGAAAGTTTCCAAATTGGGATAGGTAAGAGCTTATAACTTCATAAGTAGCTTTAAGTTGATGTTACTTGGTACTTCAAATTTTGTGTTAACTAGTTGATTTTTTCCCTAGTCAGGTGGGCTGAGTGGAATGGGATGTACAGAGATGATGTTAGAAGATTCATAAAGGTATACAAGATTGTCTGTAATAGTTAAGAAACTGTTGCAGAAATTAAGCTTGTGATTTCGGTTTATTGGGGTTCAGCTATTTCGGTTTTTTGGACAATCAGATTTGAAAGGCTTCACCAAAAATAACCAAACAAAAAATTCTGTTCAACTTAGTTCGGTTTTCTGGTAATTCGGTTGGGTTTGGTGGATAAATCTGTACTAAGTTTTGGATCTGTTCGGTTCGGGTACTGATTTTGGGATAATTTCGGTTTAGTTTCATAAAATCCGGTAGAATATTTGATTGGAAAAAATTGAGAATTCGGGTAACGGATTGGTTTGTTAAGCCGAACTGATTCGTAAACCACTTGCAATATCAGAACCTACCGGTCTGAACCAAAAAAGTGATCAGCTTGACCAAAACCTTGTTTGGTTTGGTTTGGTTTGGTTTATTTGGGTAAAACTCTCAGGGGTAGCAGAAACAATCTAATCTTCCACATATTTAGGGTGATAGTGGTATGAAAGGAAGCTTTGCTACTCGTGTTTCAGGATCTTCAGATCTTTACAAGGTAAGATTCATTCAAGTTATTTGTTTTTTTTTGGGTATCAAACCTAGAATGTTTTTCAGCAAACTGCTTATAGATGATATTGTTAAATCTCCCCTCTTTCTCTTTACAAGGTTAACCAGAGGAAGCCTTACCACAGTGTAAATTTTTTGATTGCGCATGATGGATTCACATTGCGAGACCTTGTAACATACAACTTTAAGGTCCGTTTCATTTCCAGTGTATTGGCTTTTGCAGACTGGAATGAGTCTGTGCTTAACCTATTTTCTATGTGTTTAGCACAATGAGGCTAATGGGGAAGGAGGAAATGATGGGTGTAATGATAATTATAGCTGGAACTGTGGTTTTGAAGGTAAAAATTAGAACCTCAATTCAAAACATGGGGTTTGGTTTTGGATTGGTTCTCCCAGTTTCAAATAGCAATTGAAAGAAAATTTGTTCGGTTTGGTTTGAATATATCTCTTAGTTCTGGTTCGGTTCAGATAACTCATGCTTTTGGATTGGTTCGGGTAGTACCGTAGTAGAACTAAAAACCGTCGATTAACCGATATATTTATGGATCTGGAATGGTTTTGTTGTACTGAAATACCCAAACCTATCACATTAACTAATACCGGTAAAAACTCGAAAATATAAAAACTATAACTTAGTATTTTTGGATATTCCGGACTAAAAGTAACTATATTTCAGATTTTGAGCTATTTCAAATCCAAATATAACTAATATTTTTTGGCTGTATAATTATATTTCGGATACTTATTCTGGTTTGAGTTTGGTTCTCGTTCTTCGAATACATAAATTTAGGATCCTATATGTTTTTTTCATCTGTTTTGGTTTGATACCTCTTGGTTTGGTTTTGGTTCGATTCTTCAGTTCCGGGTATTTTTTTACAGTCCTTATTTCAGAATTGACGGTTTCTCTATAATTTCTTATTGTATGCTATCTTTCTTGACAGGGGAAACTGATGATGCTCACATCAAATCTTTACGTACTCGGCAAATGAAGAATTTTCATTTAGCTTTGATGATTTCTCAGGTACGTATTGCCAAACATAAACCTGTTTGATTATACTTTTAAGAGATCCGAAATCCGAATGACACCAAATGATTAGGGAACACCAATGATGCTAATGGGAGATGAATATGGACATACTCGTTATGGTAATAACAATAGCTACGGTCATGATTCTTCTCTCAACAATTTCCAATGGAACGAGGCAAGTCTTCTTATGTTTTCATGCTTACTTCGGAATTTCTCCCATGAAACTCGAATCATATCTTCCTTTTTACATCCAGCTCGACGCAAAGAAGCAGAATCTTTTCAGGTTTTTCTCAGAGATGATCAAGTTCAGACATTCACATTATGTACTCAAGCATGAAAATTTCCTGACAAAAGTAACTTAAAACTTCCTCCTGTTTACATCTTTTTTCCTCGGGATTTGAATTGCTATTCTAATGTGCTAATGTTTGTGTTAAAAGGACGAAATTACATGGCATGAAGATAATTGGCATAACCCTGAAAGCAAGTTCTTAGCTTTCACGTAAAGACACATAAGTTCCAGACTTTCTTTCCTTTAGTTTTTTTTTGTCTTGTACTTAAACGCATAGATAAGTAATTCTTCTTCTTGCAGCCTCCACGACGGTGTAAGTGGCTGTGACATCTATGCAGCATTCAACGCCCATGACTACTTTGTCAAGGCTCTGATTCCAATGCCACCGCCCGGGAAACAATGGTTCCGTGTGGTCAGTCTCTTCTGTCTTTCTTTCTTTTGGTTTTGTGATTTTGTGACCGACTCAGTTTGTCATCTTACTGCAGGCTGACACAAACCTTGAGTCACCGGATGATTTTGTAAAGGAAGGTGTGGCTGGAGTGGCTGAAACCTACAATGTGGCTCCATTCTCTTCGATCCTTCTCGAGTCCAAGTAACAAAAACAAAAGCAAAATCAAAAACACTCATTGGTCTTCTGTCTCTCCTCCCTCACGCCAGCAGCTTCAAGCTTTCAACACAGTAATGTACAATAGAGGAAAATAAAATAAGGTGTATGAGTTATGAGGTAAAAGATCTAATAGAGGACATTTCCAATAATATGTTAATACTTTTCGAGAGATGCCACAATTATGTTTTATTATTATTATTATTATTTTGTCAACAATTATGTTTTTGTTATAATAAAGATATTAGATAAAGCGGGATTATACCCTTTTGAGAAAAGACGGGAAGTTTTCTCGTAAATGTTTTCTCTGAAAGAGTCTTTTTCTGAGAGAGCTTTCGTATTGAAGTTGTGTAGTTTTACAAATGAATTTTAACGTCTATTTATAGGAGAAAATAGAGTTACTATGCAATATAATAAACTAGAATTTTACCCGCATTATATGCGGGGTGATTTTTTAAAAATTATAAT
>OVAU01003808.1:0-10703 GCA_900406315.1 Biscutella laevigata subsp. laevigata | reverse complement strand
CAATTGGGCAACTTGATGGGCGAATTGAGTTGTACAAGAGCAGGAATTTCGTCGAACAATTGGAGAACATAGACTCTGTCAACTCTGGAAGCGTTAGAATTGAACCGGGAAGTCGTCAGCTTATGGATTTGTGTGTGATGGCGTCGAAGCTTGCGTATGAGAACGCCAAGGTTGTTGAAAACGTAGTTAACCTCCATTGGAAGGTAAGTTAATTAAGACACAGAAACTTTCAGAAAAAAAGTTTCCAACTTTATAAAATTGCTACTTCCTTGTGTCTGCAGATGAATCTAGTGGAGTTCTTCGACTGTTGGAATGGTGAGAATTAGATAGCATGATTTAACCCTTTTTAACATTGTATATGAAAACTTTTGTTTGGCTGTCTTCGCAGAGTTTCAGAAGCAAATGGCTACACAAGTTTTTATACTTACGGATAAGCAGAAAGATGCAAATTTGATAATGATTAGCTTCAGAGGTACTGAGCCATTTGATGCAGATGATTGGGGAACAGATTTTGACTATTCTTGGTATGAAGTCCCTAATGTAGGAAAGCTTCATATGGGTTTCATTGAAGCAATTGGTTTAGGCAACAGAGACGACACTAATACTTTCCATAACCATCTTTTAGTACAATCCTCCTCCGAGGAAGAGAATGATCAGAAGGATCTCCCACAAATGCTAGAGAGAAGCGCCTATTACGTTGTCCATAAAACTCTGAAACGTTTGCTTTTGGAACACGGAAATGCTCAATTTGTAGTTACAGGTCACAGTTTAGGAGGTGCTTTAGCTATACTGTTTCCTACGATATTGGTGTTGAAGGAAGAGACAGAGATGATGAAGAGGTTGCTTGGAGTTTACACGTTTGGACAACCAAGAATTGGGAACAGAGAGGTCGGGTTATTCATGAAAGCTCAATTGAATCAACCCGTGGATCGATACTTTCGAGTTGTATACTGCAACGATCTTGTCCCAAGATTGCCTTACGATGACACAACTTTTCTCTACAAACATTTCGGAGTCTGTCTTTACTACGACAGCTTCTACAATGAGACAGTAATGTTCTTTCTCATCACTATTTTGAGTGTGAAAATTGATTTGATTAACTAATGATAGTTTTTCTTGAATGTTTGACAGAAAGCAGAGGATGAGCCGGACCCGAATCCTTATGGTCTGCGTTACGAGATTCTTGGCCATGTAAATGCCGTTTGGGAATTGGTTAGAGGCTTGACAATGGGGTATACTCACGGACCAGATTATAAAGAAGGATGGTTTAGGATCTTGTTTAGGCTCATGGGGTTGTTGATTCCAGGTCTCTCGGATCATTGTACGACTGATTACGTTAACTCGGTTAGGCTTGGACCGAAGAATGACCTTCAAATGTCCCCTCTTTGAAGAGTACTTGGTTCTTGGAATAAATCTTGACTGAACCAGAACTCGGTTAAGATGTTGGTTTGTAAAATATACAATGTTAGAGTTCTGGTTTGTTAATAATTAGTAGTTTTTGAGATTGATCCGATTAGAAAATCTGAAACTGTAGCGAACAAAGTTTTATACTTCTGATCATGTTAACTGATCCAAACAAGAAGATCTTGGATTATAGATGAATCCAAAAGAGATTTATTTGGTCAAAACAAAATTACAAACTCAAAACTTCTAAATCATTACCAAAGTATAATACTCGTTTTCTTACATAACATCCATTCATGGACGTCTCTCTGTCTGCTAAAAACAGTTAAGTATCCTCTCTTTTAGTAGATGCAAACTAACCCATAAAAAAAAANAAAAAAAAACCAAAAGATTGAATCTCTAGGTTTAAAAAGAGACGAGATTTTACAGGGTCTTTGCACCAATCGAAGAGAGAAAATCAGGCCATGCAACCGAAGCAGCAACGAGCAGTCGAGCACCAAACAGAGAGCTTAAACATCAATGGAGCTTCAAGAAGACGCCATGAAGGGAGAGTTTATATACATATATAGTTATATGTCTTAGAGGTTAACACAAAGGAGAAACCAAAGGTCTCTCTCTTTACTCATCGCCATGGATATACCAGCAGCAAAGCATGGTGGCGCAACGACGAAGAATGTAGAGACGAGATCGTTGTTCCTTCACCAAAGAAACACATTTTCTTGTAAAGGTGTGACCTTTGTTGAACTTTCTCTTGAACTCTGCCATTTATGATGAGGTTGAAAATTAGGGTATTAATGTATATTTTAGTGGGTGACCAAAAAAACCCTTATGTGGGTGATGCAAGAGAATGCAAATGAAGGATTTGTGAAGATGTAGAAAAAGATTTGAAGAGTATATATAGAGAAGTAAATTAAGAGAACATGAACGTGGTCTTGAATATTTTTTGTTTTGTTTAATTCATTGACCTTGGGATTTGCATGGCTAATTTTGGGTACTCCAATGAACTCTACTTTCATGAAATCATAAACTTTGACATATATTTTATTAGATCATTGTCTGATCTATAATATTATTGGCTGCCAAAACAAATCAAAATATATAATCTTATAAACTAGTTATTATTATTATATTTTTGTTTGTAATTGTATATTGTTTTACTCAATATATTGAAAACGAATTTGAATATGTGTTAGGAGTATGTAATTTGGATCTTTATTCTTAACTAATCATAGTTTAATAAGCTTCAACACAATTAAAAAATCCAAAGAAAAGAGGAAAGAGTAGAGAATGGAGAAAGGTGGGCATAAAAAGAGGAGAGATGTTGAAACAAGACAAAGCATTGAGATTAGGATTAAGGGAACATGTAACCGGCAAATCTTATCTTCTGTTTCTCCACTTGAACATGTTTGTTTGGTTTTCTTCTCTATTTTAATTTCAACTTTCATATCTTTCAACCACATGCATACTTAAAAAAACTGAATACCCTATTAGATNCTTCTCTATTTTAATTTCAACTTTCATATCTTTCAACCACATACTTCAAAAAAACTGAATACCCTATTAGAGCATTAAAACATCCGAACAACCTTATATAATAATAATCCTAAAGCTAGACAAATAATCTAAAATCAAACTCGATCTGAAAAATATGAATTCATATCCGAATTAAAATATTAAATCATCGAAACAAATTTTACTTGTAAAGTATTCAAGATTTAGGTAAAACCAGTCCGAATCTATACCCCAAATTAGTACACGATAAATCTGCACATAAACTATCATATTTAATATTGAATATTAAAAATGTCATATATTTAATATTAAAATTCCAGATCCTTAATAGAAATTTTTATTTGATTATTAAATCTATTAATATTTCAATTATTTTAATATTTTTTTAATTGTAAGTCATATACTCTAATCGGAATTGACCTCCAAAAGTAATTAAGTATACTCGAACTCCAAAAAAATCCAAACTAAACTCGACAAAAAAAATAAATTATCGGACGAATCTTCTACGTATGAAATCAAAAGAAAAAATATGCGATAATCCAAATCAAACTCAAAAAGTCTAAAAGATACCCAAATATCTATCCTTAAATATTTCTACCTAATCTTATAAAACATTTATAAGTGGATTTTATTTGGTTTGTGAGCTAAGTAATATTTTTAGAATTTCAAATTGCATTTTTATTTTAAATAACTAGCTCGTATATTTAGTAGACTTTCGTCGGACCAACCATATCAAAACATTATCTTTAACCATCGTCGTCATATTTAAATTACACAAAACAAAAATCTGTAAGCGAGATCGATGTTCCTTTTTCTCTATCAATCGTAGCGGTTTTACAGCTGGTAGAACAAAATCACCCATCTTGATTTCTTCCTCATTTTTCTAATCAATTCAATCGTCACTTCGTGTATCATTTTCCGGATCACAACGGATTTGGATCACATAAAAATCCTCATCAATAATAATGTTCATATGAAGAATTTGACATACATATATTATGGTTTGCAAGTTCAATTAGAATCAGAAACTTTATTTTGCCATTTCTTATAAACAAAATAATACGTCCACGCACTGCATGCCCGACCGGCCAATAAGGCTTAAGAAGCAACTGCTTTAGGCCACTCAATAATATTGAAATTTGGAGGCCACAAAATCTTAAACTTTCCTTCTTACAGCAATTTAATTTTCCTTTTTATACATTATCTAAAAAGCAACTTTCCTTTTTTATGAGCAACGTTTCCATTTTTATAGCAAGTTTATTTTCTTTTTCTTATATCATTATTTTGTAAAACTTTCTTTTCCTTTTCTACATCAATGGTAAAAAAATCTCTATTTTGTGGTAGGAAATTTATTTTTCTTTTTGAAAATAATTGTTTTTACAATGAACTATAAATTAAAAGTTTTGAAGAGTATTTACCATAATTTCGAAAAAATCATTTTTTCGAGAAATATCATTTCATTTAATTATTTAGCAATTCATACTTGCTGCAGATAAAAAAACTAGAAAATCATTTTTAAATTAGTATTAATTTAATTTAATAAATGAATTATTTATAATTTTTATTAATTAAATAATAATTTACAATATTTATATTGAAAAAAATTATAATATGCTTTAGGCCACCAATATCATAGGACCGCCCTGCGTCCACGTTCCATCATCCTAATTCATTCAAATCACTGCGTTTGTATTGCTTTACTAATATTCTAGACGAAGAAAGACAATTCATTTGGTATAAGTTTTATATACAAATCAGTGAACTTCATATTGCATACATACACTAATACACATTCATATACAAAATCAATGAATTTCATATTGTATACATGCACTAATACACATGCACCCTTCTATATTATTGTTGGGCCTAGGGTGGATCTTATTAATCGGACTCGAAATAAAAATATAATTAATGAAATTAACAAACAAATATTAAATTTCTATAAATGAAAAATTAGAATTGAACCGTATCAATCCGAGAACTAAATGAATAACTAATATACATAAAACAAAATTAAATAATAAAAATATTAGTTAGATGTATTGCTAATTAAATTAACATTTCTATAAAATGAAATAAAAATTTTGAGTTTATCGATATTTTCAGTTATTTTGGAGTAATTTGAGAATGACTAAACCAACTAAGTTGAATCCAAAACAAATTTGGTTCCAAATTTATAAATTCAAATGTTTGAAAAAAATCAAATTGAACTCGAGCCAAAATATTAAATTACATAACGATTCTAAAATCTTATACCAAAATACTCAAACCTGATAAATACCCAATGTCCAGTTTGGTGGCAACGTCAAATGAATGTGTAAATATATCTTCTTTACTAAATAACAAATCCTTGACTAATTAGTTTACATTTTTTTTTTTTTTGTCAACTAATTAGTTTACATTAACTAGCGAAAAATCACATATTTAATTTACTAATTTATTCAACTTTCTCTTTTACTTTAAGCAAACATACATATCTCTTTCTTGCCTCTCTTATTGCCTTCTTTTTGTGTTATTTGCTTTCACTGCTTAGGTGCTTCGAATCTGCTGAAGAGTCTATAGGAAGAGATAAGCGAAAGCGACAGATAGATAACAAACACAACGAATGTGAGTAGAACTGAGACTAGTGCCTTGTGACAGAAGACTCCATAGTAATCACAAGCAGAGCTCCAAGTGATGGACTTGTTTCCATAGTATGCTAAGTAAACCGTCTCTGCAGAGACAGTCCCAGCCGCTAGAATCGCATACGTGACTATCTGGTCAAAGAAGAACAATACTCGAAGCTTGCTTACTGGACACGCAATGGCTAATATTGCGAGGGTAGAAAGAAGAGAATAAGCAGCACAAACACCATTAGCAGTCACCAAATACCTACATGAAGAGGAAAAAACAGAGCAATTAACTCTCTCTTTGAAGCAATAATATTAGGTTTGGGCATATAGGTATTTGTTCGGGTTCGAGTAGGATCTATTCGTTTTTGAATTTTTAGATCATTAATTTAGGATTCATTCGGATTGTTTGAAATTTTGGTTCGGGTCTGGTTCGGATTCTATAAAATTTATAGGAACCGAAAAAATATCGAAGTTTTCGAGTTAAGATTTTTTCAACAAAAAGAATAAAAATACTTGAAATACTAATAAACCCCAAAAATTTAAATTATTTTCATTTAAAAAATAAAAGAAAATAAAAATAAACCTGAAAATAAATATGAGGAATATATTAAATATATAAAATTTAAATATTAAACATTAACAGATTATCAAATATTTAAAAAATAATAATAAATATTATATTTTTGGGTTTATATTGGATCTTTCGGTTACTACTTCTAATCTCGGGATCGGTTCAGATTTTTGTCTGGAACCGAAATAGCACTTATGTAGGATACGTTCGGATTTTTCATATTTTAATTTGGGTTTGAGTTTGGGTTGGTATTTTCATGTCGGGTTCGGATTTCGATCCTGATTTTTGACCAACCCTAAGTAAAGTAGATAGAGAGGGAAGAAAATTGCACTTGAAAGCTCCAAGAGTTGAGTAAGAAAGAGAGCCAGAGTCGTTAGAGATAGAGTTCTTGAACATGATCACGAGACCTGCGATACTTAGAGCCATTGATGCGAGTCTAAGGACTGTCTCTACAGTTTTCTCCGTGTGGTTAAGCTCTAAAGCAGAGCCTTCAATGGTGCTTTGATCAATACTCTTGTCCATTTTCTTATGTTTTTTGTTTTAAGGAAAGAGAAGAGAGAGAGATCTTTGCCTCTTATAATGTTAAGTGTTTCAAGCTATAGTCCACAAAACAGCCACACAAGCATTCAACATAGTCGTGTGATTATTAACGTGAGTAGTCCCACAGTTTTAGGTAATTGTCTTGTTTTGGTTGCTACAATTTATGGATTCTTTCTAAATTTAGTAATACGTACCAGAATTGAAAAAAGCTTGATATTAATTTGATTATTACTTTAGTGAATTATAGGAATATCTAGGCTGTTTTTAAAATTAAATTTTGCATCCGTTCATTTATGATTTTCCGGCTTATTATGGGATATATTTGTTTTTTTGTGCGTCTCTTCAAACAAATTCTTTTTCAACATTTAAATTTTGTTATTTTCTTTTTGTAATCAAGAAAATTCATACATATGTATAGCTTGGTGTGTTTTTTTCAGAAGTCATTACATGTCGGCAAGACCCTCTGATGCAACAATAGACTTTCATCCGTAATCACATTTTACATAGTTGTTTCAAGAACAATAAAATGTATGAAAGAAAAGTTTAAAGTATTAAATGGATTCGATTCATTACTTGGCGCGACCAAAGGAATTTTGACTATCCCAAAGACATCGAATATAATCTGATATAGTTGAAATGTGAATATTTGAAAAGAAATAACAGAACGTGACAAAGAAAAAAAAAGAAAAAGAAAAGAAGAGAATCAATAAGTTTGGTTTGAAGTTGTTCACATCTTATATATCTTATTAATAAAGTATTTTTTGTTATAAATCAATTATCTGAATGTACTACTAAACTTTTAAGTATATGTAGGGTCAGCTCTGAAAACCCTTAAAATTTTTGGGTCATAAGCGAAAAAAATAGCTATTTATGTACTATAATTTTTTTTTGTAAAAAAAGGCTGAAATTTATACGATTTTAAAATGGGCCGCAAACGATTGTTTGTCTCGTTTGGGCTCAAGGCCGACCCTGAGTATATATAATGTTACTTATATTACCTAGATTAGAGCAAATTCGATTAATTATTTATATATTCTATCCACAATAATACATAAAAAAAATAGGTTCAAAGCTATGGATGTTTTATGTCTAAGAGGATCAAAATTCCGTTCTTACAAGTTATTGTTTGAACATTGGCTCGGGACACTTTTATAAAAAAGGGGTTGTGTAATTTTACTCTTGTTTAGAATGGCATTTTATGAAGTCTTTTCTGAACAAATTTCACAGGGGAAATGCTGATTGCTTCTTAAATGGAAAAGAGGTAATGAATTCGAACGTTGGTGTGTAGAGAAAACCATATCAAATGTTTTAGATTTTGGCTCAAAGAGTGGTTTATATAAAAAAAATGTTACTGATATTTTATAAAATAAAAGACATAAAACATTATCAAATAACAATTCTAAAAAATCATTTAAATTTTATCAATAAAATATTTCTTTAGGTTTTCTAAATTTTAAATTAAATATAAATATAGATACTTTTAAATTAAATATTTGGTTAAAATACTAAATTTTCATAACTCGAATTAATTTATTATTGATAATTATCATCATATAAATTTAATATATATAATATTAGTAAAATAAATAAACACATATTCCCGAAGAGTAAAAAACTAGTATATTTTATAGAATAACAGGACGTTAAACGATCGGTTAATCCCAAATATAAGAGAGTGAGAGAGAGAAAGTATATCCGTGACTCTAACATGAGAGAATAGAGAACGAGACAGAGCCAAAGTCAACTTGCCAGACACAAATCAACAGATCATTAAACCGGTTGTGTTTAAACCGGCAAGTCATCTTTGGCTCAATTCCACTCTCAATTCCTTCACGCAAGAAACTCTGATACGACCAGAAACTCCCATGAAATATCGTCTCTCTACTCAAGGTACGAATCTCAAATGTGTTAAATACCTCTTGACTCTTGTGTTGTGCTTAAGCCTAGTCGAGATGTGTCCGTATTTATAGTGAAAAAAGAAAAAGAAAAATCTGATTAATTTTATTCTTTGATTCCATGCACTTCCTAATGCATGGTTGAGAATATTGAAAAAAACCATTCCTCAAGAATATAATCTAAAAGTTTGGATTACAGAAACATTATATATAAGATATGGGATGACTATATATTTTCCAAATTCGAATTACCGGTTTAATTATATTCGTCCCACTTTACTAAATTTGTAATTAATAAAAAGAGAATGTAATATAAAGGTGTACTATCTTTGTCCACGCATCGAATTATGTTCTGAAATTGAATGGCATCTAGTAATTTTCGTATAAAGATGGTAGCTTTTGTGAATTTCAAAAATGCTAAGTTTGTTGTCTTATTAAGAACATAACATCAGAGACTAGACAAGGTTCCTCTTCGTTTCCCAACTCGTAGCGGAGAGTTTAAAAAAAAAAAAAAAAACCATGGATAAATCTCAAATTGTCCCATCTAATTTTTTTAGAGAAGGTGTAGTACACGAACGGATCCTTTTTTTGGATATTTAAATAGAGTCGTATTAGAAGGCTTCATTTCTACGCAGTGTTCAAAAATAATGTGACTTTGTTTCAGACATCTAGATCAAATCAGAAAGATGTTAGTTAGTATACTAAACTCGTCTTCTTACCATTCGACCACGAAATCTCTTAAACAAACTGTTGTACCAATATTATTGGTTTAGGTGAAAAGAAATTTTTACCCAGTAAGTCCATTAAGCAAATGGCATGGCACTTACGAGATCATGCTTGACGGCTCCGTGATTTACTCTCCTGAAGACTTGGTCTTCGCTTACGGAGCTTGCGGAGGGGTTTTGAAAATCAAAACCAGTTCTTCTTCTTTATATAATGGCTTAGCTTATTATTTAGAGGTTACACAAAAAACATAGATCTCTCAAAATTCATCTTCCATCAATCTCCCGTAAGTTTTTATCTCGAGTGTTTTTGTAGATTTCTTTGGTTCGTTAGATCTTCCACTATGCTAAGTGGGAAGATCACGTAGTTGTATCCTGGGACCGTATATTCGCCATAACCGAGGCACTATCGAGGCAAAATAACGAGTTAAGGAAAGAGTTCATACTCGCCTCTACTGTTCTTATTCGGGTTTCGATTTCTTTCTTAACTCGTATTTGCAATCTATATGTTTTGATCCGAATTTTAAAAGCCTACACAAACACAAATATATCTAACGAGAATTGACTCCTGGAAAAGGAAAACAAATTCCATTGGACTTAAAATTCAACTACTGACTCACGCACGAGTGGTAATTGTAGCGGAGGGATGTTGATTTAGTATGTATATCGTTAATCCTCAGGTCATTCAAGAAGATTCCAAAATAAACCTTTTTCATGAATAGATGATGCAAAATGGTCCCAATGACAACTTGTATTGTTCGAATAAGAAAATTTTTTCTCTCTCCAAATCTCTTTTTCTCTCTGGCTTCTTTCTAGGTCACCTTAGAGCTTTCCCGGCGAGGTTTTGAGAGGCGGAGGTTTTCTTGCTCCGGCTGAGCACGACCTCGTGCACCGCGACGCATATCGGCCCTCCTCTCCCGCTCAAGCTCTTCCGGTGGCAGCGCCTCCTCTTCCTTCGTCTGTTTCGTCAGAGATGAGGTTTTTCACCGGAGGGGTGTAGCCTCGGCCTTGCATGCGACCGATATGGCCAGTAGATCCTCCGTTCTCGATGCTCGCCGAGTCCTCCGCCGGGGATATTGGTATCAGTTTTCTCAGCTCCCCTCGCCACTCTCTGGATCTGATCGGAAACCCCTCTTCCTCTCCGCCGGTGGAGTTGCTTCTTCGGTTGGGCGTGCGCTAGGCGCGTCCGGCGGTGATGGTGGCCAGCATATCTCGGCCGCAAATCTCTCTCTCTTTCGTGGGTCGTTCGGGCTTACGGCAAGTTGGTTCGCTCCGCCTCCGACTCGCCCGGAGGGGTCCATTCGCAAGGAGGAGAACGAGCGATCTTCAACGAAAACCTGTTCTTCCTCCAGTTTTGGCTCGGCTGTGCTCGTTTGTTTCAGATCCATGGCGAAAGCGGCTTGATTCACCGTCGAGTAACCTTGGTGGAACCTTCAAGCTCGGC
>OVAU01003807.1:0-10703 GCA_900406315.1 Biscutella laevigata subsp. laevigata | reverse complement strand
ACAAAGGCTCCTCCTCGAAAATGACATAAAAACAATAAATACGACGAAGACTTAAAAATATGACTATTTGGTTCTTTCATCTTCTTTTAATGGCTTCTTTGATTCTCCCACTTTGTTCAAGAGTCTTTGACTAGATCAAAGTATTACTAAGTAGTATAGATGAAAGTAATTTATCTAGCCTCATTAAAACCTATGCTTGAGAAAACCCAAATGGACAAAACCGAAGTATAGGAAAAAGAGTACTAGATAAATCACTTAACTAATTAATGAATACCTTGATCTTTTTTATATGCTTGGATGATATTGATGTAGCTTGGTATGACTTCATTCTCCTTATCTTGAGTTTTCCCTAGAATATCCTCCATGATCTTATCAAGTTCCTTTGTTTTGCTCCTTGTGATCGCTCCGTTTGGTATCTCCAACGTCTTGAAAATTTCTTGAGCATCACATATATATATATATATATATNGACACATATATATATATATATATATATATATATATATATATATATATATATTACATATATAACGTGCATATAATGGAGAAAATAGGCGAATTGGTTCTTTTCTCCAACTTTTGTATTCTTATTGGATAGTAGAAATTCAAACATGAAATAAAACATGAATGTAGCTTTACCAAGAAATATGAGAATAACAACTTACAAATTTATTATGGTCATTTTATTTTCCACATGCTAGATGCTAAATATCTTTGAGATGCAGATGCATCTCATTTTTTTTTAATTAGTTTCTTAAAAAATGTTTTTAGAAAAATGTGAAATCTCGATTTTTTTTAACCAACACAGAATTTCGGAATTTCCTGAAATATATGTATAAATATTCTATTGGGTTAAAATAGATTTATTCAAATGAGTATAAAATATTCAATAAAAAATATCTTTAAAAGTTTTACTTCGCTTAAGAAAATAAAAGACAAATATAAATCAATCATATAAATAAGTAAATTTGTTGTGAATGTTAAATTACAAGTCAGAAGCTTGATTTATTCAGCATCCAAATTATATAATTCTTTTTATTTATTTTTATTTTTTGACCAAACAATTCCGTTATCATAATTTAAATATATAAATTATTAAAGCTATGTTTTCTAGACTCTAAATAAAATAATTAAAGCTATGCTTATATATACATAATTTCAAATAAAATCCTCTTATATATTAAAATAGAAGCATTGGAAGCCACATGTCAAACCTACAATTCTTCTATTTATTTTTATTTTATAAAATTTGTATCTTAAACTTTTAGACAAACACATTTATATTAATTCCTTTTTAATTGATTATTATTATTCGTGTTGACAAACATTATATTATTTATAAAATATATTTTATTTAAATAAATTATACTTTTATATGAAGGATATATTTTCGTTTTTATTTATTTTTTATATAAATATTTTTTTTTGTAGATAAATATAAACAACTAGAAAGATAAATACAAGTTTTTATCTTTTTAAAAATTTAACTTATTCAAATAAATTTCAAATAAACATCCTCTTATATATTAAAAGAGAAGTATTGAAAATTTTCATATAGATTTCTTTATTCCAAATTTTAAATGTATATATATTCTAAATTTTTTGTATAATATTTTATTTAGAAATTCTCTTATAGATTAAATGAGAAGTATTGGAAGACAAGTGTCAAACTCACAATTTTTCTAATTATTTTTTGTTTTAAAATTTTAGTATCTTAAACCAAACACATTTATCTTTAATTCTTTTTAATTGATTATTATTATTCGTGTTGCACAACATTATTTTCTTAATAGAATTATTTATTTTTAATTTAAATAAATATTTTAATTTATTTACAATCACAAAAGCTTTTTTAGTTTTTAAATAAATATTTAACCTATTCAAAGAAACAGAATTTTCTCAATAAATGTTTTTTTAATTTTTAATTAATTTTTTCCTTAAATCTTATATATTAAAAAGAGAAACATTACAAACTAAAAAATAATTATTGGTTAAGATATTATAATTATCTCTTATATCATTATTAAGTTTAAATCTTTTTTCTAATCCAGAATTATTTTTTTAAAAAGTCAACCGAATTATTATATACAAGATAAAATATTTAAAAAATAATCTAATAGATATATTTAATTAAGAAAAATAATTATTAAAACTTTGATGATAGCAATAAAATCCGAGTATAACCCGAGTCTTAATCTAGTATTTTATTTAAATACTAAACTTTAATAAATATACTTAAAATATTTTTATCGATTTTTATTACTTATTTAAATCATCATCACATATATTAAATATAAACTAATATTTAATATAAATTAATATTAATAAAATAAATAAAATATAACCTCGCGTACAACATAGATAGAAATCTAGCATATATATATAATGGAGAAAATAGGCAAATTGGTTATTTTCGCCAACTTTTGTATTCTTATTGGATAGTGAAATTCAAACATGAAATAAAAGATGAATGTAGCTTTACCAAATCTACCCAATTATATAGAATATGAGAAGAATAACTTACAAATTTACTATGGGCTTTTTATGTTCTCACTAAAATGTTAAATATCTTAAATATCTATAAGATAAAATCTGGATATTACATCTACATTTCAATTTTTAAAAATTAATATTCTTAAAAAATTGTGAAAACTCGATTTTCCGAAAAATACAGAATCTTGTTTTTTTCGAACAACACGAAATCTTTTTTTTACGAACAACATGAAATCTCGGAATTTTCCAAAAAACTTGAAATCTCAGATTTTCCCGAAAATACAGAATCTCGATTTTCCTAAACAACATGAAAACTCGGAATTTCCCGAAAAACATAAAAACTCATTTTTCCTCGAAAAACATAAAATATTGGTTTTTAGAATAAAAATATCTTACTTTAACTCACTTTATTTTTCAACATCAAGATGATGTTAAAAACTAAAAATAAACAAACAACATTCTAAATATTATGTCGAGATACGAAAAACACATCTAACTTTAACTTCCAACTATACTATCCAAATACCGAATTAGAAAAAGAACATTGGGAAAAATCCCATAAAAACCATGAATTTATCCATTTTGCCAATTTAAATCACAAACTATCGGTTGACCCATTAAAATCCTCAATTTATTTTGACATTCCATTTTAAACCTGGATTTTTGTTGACTGAGTCAAATTAGACACAAGGTTAACTTTACTAACGGAATATTTAAACGGAGTTAAATGTCACCATTAAATGAAACGACGTCGTTTTGAGAAAACAACAAATATTCCCAAAGTTTCAAATTTCGGCCATTTTAACCACGAACTTTCGTTGACTTTCTATTTTAATCACAAACTTTCGTTGACCGAGTCAATTTAGACACAACTTTATATTAGAGGTTGACAATGAGTTATTCGGCTCGGTTCGAGTCATCTAAGTTTGGGTTTTGTTTGGTTTTTTTTAAAATATGTTTATTTTTTTCCACTAACAAAAGGTAGATTAAAAACGAACACTTTTACACGATACAGAAGACGGCGGTTAACGAACAAACCCCGTGGATAATGCCGGCGGTAAACAAGATACCCCGGAAACTAGAAAGAAAACAGAAAGACCTGAAAAGACACCTAAAGCTAACAAACCAAGATTAGGTAAGGAAAGTCGAAGAAGAAAGCTGAGAGGAAACACACTGCTGCCGATTATTGAGAGTCTTGAACGCCTAAGGCTAGTAGATCTTCTTACATCCGGGCAAGCGATGATCCGACGAGCAACAGTAGACAGAAACAAAGGACTCTGGAAACTTCGGAGGACAACGCCTTTTTAACCCGAAATAAGCTTCCAAGGCACGAGGAAACTCCGAAAGAAGACCCGAAGAACCGAATCACGGAGAGGAGCTTCGACCACGACTAACCAGCCTAGAAACAACCGAAAGCTAAGCCCAAATATTTCTAGACCGGCTTTGGATACCCGTAGAACCGCGGCGCGAGCAGAAGGCAGGCATGGAGAAGAGGAAGCCAGGCAAGACAACGAGAGCCACCGTAGAAGCTCGACAAGCCGCGAGACAAAGGGGCCAGATCTGAAAGACCAAGATAGAGGCGTCGGGCCGGAGGGAAAACGAGCAGAGAAAGGGAGAGTTCGGAACAGGAGACTCACCGTCGCGGGGAGAAGCTCGCCGTCGACAGAGAAGGCATCACCGGCGAACTCAAGCTCTCTCCGTCGAAGCAAACCTTACAACCTAAAAAAGAGAAAACAAGCAAAGAGGACAAGAGGCCTCCCCCACCGACGCCATGGAGGCCGCCGGCGGAGGAGGAGAGCTTCGAACAAGGAGGCGGCGCTTAGGGTTTCTAGTAAAGAGAGAGCTTCTTCGAACAAGAGTTTCTTACTTTTTTGAAAATATGTTTAATTAAGAATAAATTTTATATTGTTTGGTTGGGGTTTAGGTTATTCGGCTCTATTTAAGGTAATCCAAACCAAGCCGGATAACCCAAACTGAGCCAAATAACCCGAAACAAACCAAATCGCTATAAAATTTATTCTTGAATGAACATATTTTTAAAATACCAAACAAAACAAAAACTTGAATAATCCGAACCGAGCCGAATAAATCATCGACAACCTCTAATATAAAGTTGTGTTTAAATTTACTCGGTCAACGAAAGTTTGTGATTAAAACGGAAAGTCAACGAAAGTTTGTGGTTAAAATGGCTGAAATTTGAAACTTTGGGAGTTTTTGTTGTTTTCTCAAAACGACGTCGTTTCATTTAACAGTGACATTTAACTTCGTTTAAATATTACGTTAGTGAAGTTAATGTCGTGTCTAATTTGACTCAGTCAACAAAATTCATATTTAAAATGGAATGTCAACATAAGTTGAGGATTTTAATGGTCAACCGATAGATCGTGATTTAAATTGACAAAATGAATAAATTCGTAGTTTTTATGGGATTTTTCGCAAAGAACATTGCCTATTTTTTTTGTCTTGTGGCACAATATTCTTTTAACAATAAAATATGGAATAGTTCTGAGACAAGTGAAGTGGTTTTTGGTCATGAAGGTAGGCTGTCAACAAAGCCTATATTATTACGTTACCGTTTATAATAAATTCCCTTAACTTAATACTAAATAAATTAATAATTTTATTCCATCCAAACTTTGTTTTAACCTAGTTAATTATATTGTAGATTAATATATTTCTAAATGACTAAAATATTACAATCCAACAGATTAACTAATTGTTTTTAGATTTTATATTGGGATCCAGATTCCAAATTCCTACGAAACATACAAAATTAGTGAAAAAGAGTAATTTATAATATTTCGTATGATTGTTTCTTTTAGGATAATTGAGATGAAATAATAGGAAATTGATGAAATTGATAAAATTGAGTGAGAAATGGGTTGAGAAGAAGGGATGAATCTAAGCCCAATGTGGGTCCCTTTAATGAAAGTCTTCTTTTCTTAGGCCAATATGCATACTGGGATTAATCAATAATCACAAGCACTATACAATACAAAACATTTCAAACTGTTGACCAAAAGAAAACATTTTAAAAACAATCATATTTGTATAGATGTAATGTTGTATAGATAAAATCATGACTCTCCACATCACATAGTTTTAAATGGTTTTGTGACGGCACCAATAACACAGGCCGTGTTTGCTTCTCGTTGTCTGTCACCCTCTACCCTCTGACCTTCAGGTCACCAGTTCGACTCCATCCAGCTACATAGGTTTATAAATATTTTCTATGTATTATAAAAAAGGGAGTGACCCCTTTGTGGCCCACAAACCTTTGATATCAATAAAAGAGTTGTTATGGAAAAAAATGGTTTCGTTTACTCGTCAACAAAAACTTTGTTTTAATCGTTTTGAGAGAAAAAATTTAAATATAACAGAGAAGAGGTATTCTTCGCTACTGATGTGATATGTTATGCAACTGAAGATGCTTTTGATTCTTATTTTCTCGCTTATGTTTAATTTGATATTTTATCAAAACGATGTAGTTTTGATGTTTATATATGCATCTAATATACAATGAAAAAATAGGTACTTTCTCATGTTGGTATGTGACTCTCCTTTCATAAAACAATATAACTATATCATAAGTAACGTGCTTTTTAGCAATACTTAATGTGACCCTTTGTTGAAGTGTGTATTGCGCAACTGAAAATGTCATGAGTTCGTTTCTCACTTTTCTCACTTTTGTTTACTTTGATATTTTATCAGAACGACGTAGTTCTAATGTATATATATGTATCCAATATATAATGACAAAAAGGGTGCACGAGAGATAACTCTTTCATAAAAAATATAACTATATCATATGTAGTGTACTATTCAACAAAAACTTAATGTGGCTATTTGGTTAAGTGTATATTGCACAATTTAAGATATCATAAGGTCGATTCTCACTGTCTCACTTATGTTTAATTCAATATTTTAAAACGACATAGTTGTGATGTTTATTCATATATCTAACATATAATGAAATTCATGTATCTAATACATAATGAAAGAATGAATGCTTTGTGTATTGACACGCGACTCTTTTCATTAAAAAAGTATAAATGTATCATAGGTCGGGTACTTTTTACCAATAACTTGATATAGTTCATTAGTAAAGTGTGTATTGTGTAATTGAAGAAGTCGTGAATTTGTTTCTCACTTATATTTTAGTATATTGTCGTGAGAGCGTTTTTTTCTTGATATTTTAAACATTTTTTCTTATAAAAAGACCTGAAACACCTATCCCGGATTCTAATCCGATGAGGTCATTCCATCCAAACCACCAAGACAATTCGACTTAATGATTCATGCTTAGGTTCGATCCTTAATTCAATTATGTGATTCAATACTAGATAGTAAGTTAATTTAGAGATTCTTAATGAAACGAGTGCTATATTTATAAAACAAAGGATTCATTACAACTTGATTTAAGTTCGCTATAGGCTATTACAAGTTTAATGATCCTAGCTACCCGATCCATTCCACCTTCTATTGATCCTAAGTCTTCGGTCTCGCGCGCCTAAGCCTTGTCCTTCCCACGATCACCATATATTCTGGAAATATCAAAGAGACGTAAGTATTGATAATACTTAGTGAATGCGGCCGCCCCAATTAGTTAATCTTATAGAGATCGATTAATTCCACTAGTTTTCCCTTAATCTCGGATATCGACTTAACCGATCTGTCCCTTGGCCCCAGTCGAGACAAAACACGCCTTTTGTTGGTTCATCAAGATCAAGTCGAGTTTCAATCGAGTTTCCCTCGATACCATCACTCGAACTGATCCGAAAACCACCATTTGGTCGTGATTCTCCGACTTCTCCAAGCCATGATGCAAAATATGAAGTATGAAGAAGACAACAATCAATCAAGACAATCAAAAGGAAGGAATCATGCAAGAATTTGGTCTAGATAGCCAGAATCCGAGCCTTAGCATCGATCACGCACTCACCTTAACCAAACAGATTCGAGTTCTTGGAATGTCTGCTTGATGATGCCGAAAATGCTTTGATCCTTCCCGATTGATTTCGTCAAGACTTAGCCGATCGTTCTCCTTCGGTCTCTCTGTCTTTGAATGCCTTTGTTCGATCGATTCAGTGAGTAAGAGTTTAGGGTTTGCGTGAGAATGACGAAAATCACTTAAGTCTTATTCTTATGCGTGTTTGCCCAAGAAACCGTCTCAACTGCCGTTATTAACTGCCCTTAACCGTTTAGGACGCGCCTCCCTTTATCCAAAACCATCCATAACCATTCTCGCATGCTTCATGCTTGTGGCACACTTCGTTGCCATCTGGCCGGTTCCAGCTGACTGAACTAGTATCTCAACTGACCCAGCTGATCGAGCTAGCAATTCACTTGATTCAGCTGACTGAGCTAGCATCTTAACCGATCCATCTCGATCACTTCGATCATCCAACTGCACTTAACTCGATTCACTTATTTCTTCCGGTCATGAATGATTTTAGCTCCATCAAATGGATCTCCGACATTGTTCCTGCCTTCCCATCACGATGCCTCGATCATCCCAACTCGGATCAATCCAAGATAAATCGATCATAGTATTTTTACCACTTGATCTCGATCTTTCGAAATTCTTGGATCTAGATCTTTCGGAGTTCTTAGATCCTTGATTTGGCTTGGCATCACATGGTTTATCCATGTTTGGGGTGGGTTGAACGCGCATAGGGGCTATCCAAGCCAAGCCATCAGAAACCTTCAGTCACCCAAGAGTACCCACCCCCTATAGAGGTTTAATGACATTTTCCAATTTGCTACCACATAACACTGGGTATGTCTGAGTAGTCACTAAGTCATTTTAATACTTAATTTATTTTCCTCAAATATTCACCAAGTGTTCGATTAGTTTAACCTTGGCTCGGCCAAGATCTTTCTGATCCATCCAAATATGATTTCCCTCGATCATAATCCGATTTGATTCGATGAAACAATATCGGCTCGACGAAAACTGATTCTATCCGATCAAAACTGATTATGTCTGATCAAAACTGATTATGTCTGATCAAAACTGATTACGTCCGATCAAAACTGATCTTGCTCGGCCAAAACCATTCCTACTCGGCCAAAACCATTCCTACTCGGCCAAAACTTGATCCCTCAGCCAAAACTGTAATTTTCCGGTCAATGGCCTCATTCAGGGATGTTACAAGTCTCCCCCTCTTAGAAATAGATTTGTCCTCGAATCCGTCTAAGTCATTTCCTCTACGTTTTGTTGCTCAATCCACTTAGAAAATTCAACCTTCATTCGATTTTCTGTTTCCCAAGTGATTGATTCAATACCATTGCATTCCCTAACAACCTTGATAAACTTAACCTCAGACGTCCTAGTATTCTTTGTCAAACGGTCAATGATCCTTAGTGGTTTTGCTTCAAAAGTTAAATTTTCCTTAAATTCTTTGGGAACTTCGAAAATAACTATCTATTTTCCACTTAAGCACTTTCGGAGTTGGGAAACATGAAACACATTATGGAACGCATCCATTTCTGGTGGCAATTCCAACTTTTAAGCAACTGCCCAACTCGCTCTAGAATTGGAAATGGTCTGATATACCTTGGATCCAACTTTCCATTCCTTGAAGTTCTTGCTCTTCCCTTGAACGTGATCAACTTCAAGTAGACCAATTCACCTATTTCATACTCCATTTCTTTTCGGCGCTTATCAGCATAACTTTTCTGTCTATCTTGAGCCTATTTCATTTTACCTTCAGAAACCGAATTCTTTCAGTTGTTTCATCCACTATGTCTGGCCCAATCAGACTACGCTCCCCCACTTGGGTCCAGCATAGTGGTGTTCGGCAAGGTCTTCCATACAAGGCTTCATAAGAAGACATTTCAATACTAGCGTGAAAGCTATGGTTGTAAGCAAACTCGGCCAAGGGTAAGTGCTTATTCCAAGACCCACCCCAATCCAATACACAGGATCTCAACATATCCTTTAAAGTCTGGATCGTACGTTTTGATTGCCCATCCGTTTGTGGATGATAGGCCGTACTCATATTCACCCGCGTCCCCAATGCTTTCTGAAATGTTTTCCAGAAATGCGAGGTGAATCTTGAGTCTCGGTCCGAGACAATGCTAACTGGAACACCATGCAGTCGCACTATCTCGTCTATGTACCTTTCTGCAATCTTTTCAACACCATCTGTTTTCTTGATAAACACAAAGTGAGCCGACTTTGTTAGTCAATCCACAACCACCCATACCGCATCCTTTCCAGTCCGACTCCTCGGAAATCCTGTGACAAAATCCATAGTCACATTATCCCATTTCTATTCCGGAATTGGTAGGTTTTGCAACAATCCACTCGGAACTTGATGTTCTGCTTTTACGAGTTGGCATGCTGAACACTTGGATATCCATTCAGCCACATCTCGCTTCATCCCAGTCCAATGATAGTATCTCTTCAGATCACAATACATCTTGTTCATTCCTGGATGAATCGAGAATTTGGATTGATGGGCCTCCTTAAGGATTTCTTCCTTTAGCTTTTTACTATTCGGTACACAGACTCTTCCATTCATGACGATGGTCCCATTATTACTCGTTTTGTATTCCGAGTTTTGGTTCTTTACTGCCTTCTTCAGAATCTCGTCACTTTCCTGGGCAGTTTTTATCCGAGTTAACAAATCAGCCTGATCCGCTACCCCTAACCCCAAGGGTTCCACTTCGTTAGTGATTACATTTAAGTGCAACACATGGATCATGCCAATCACCGATTCCAGATCCTTTTCTGCTGCAATATCAGACCGCCTCCTACTCAAGGCATCGGCCACCAGATTAGCCTTTCTCAGATGGTAGGCTATATCCAAGTCATAGTCAGCCACTAGCTTCATCCAACGCCTTTGCCTTAAGTTCAACTCAGGTTGAGTGAAAATATACTTGAGACTCATATGGTCGGTGTAAATTTGCACTTTTGCACCGTAAAGATATGAACGACATATCCTGAGTGCAAACACTACAATCGCCATCTCCAAGTCATGTGTTGGATAGTTTCCTTCATGCTTTTTTAACTGTCTGGACGCATATGCAATCACACTTCTTCTTTGCATCATAACACAACCCAATCTAGTGATTGATGCATCCGTGTAAACTACATGTGGTTCATTTGCCTCTGGTTGTGCCAAAACCGGTGCACTAGTGAGCATCATTCTATTATAACAGGGTTTATCTACTTAAGAAAGTCATAGTGGACTATTTTCTAG